>JARHVA010002569.1:1992500-2105000 GCA_037957365.1 Torreya grandis | reverse complement strand
TCATGTTATGCACATAATGCCTAGTGTTTTATGTCATTTGATTGAAGCCAATATTGGATGCATTGATTGATTGATTCCTTGAAGTATGCCTATTCCATTACTTCCCTCTAGCTTTGATAAATTTATGAAATCTCTATGAGAAACATTGATGCATAAGAGACTTAGGAGTTATAGATCTAGCCATTTGTTCTTTCTCATTAGTGTTTTATAAGCTCAATTAAGAGTGGATGAACAATCATTCTAGGTGTATCACCAATTATAGCTTAGGGTTTTCCTTTTATTTTATTCTCCCCCTTTCCACCCCAAAAATGTTTAGGTTTTAGTGTAAATGAGCTAAGTAATACATCATAGGATCTATCCTCATTAAAAATCTTAGAGGTCTAACCCAATATTAGGTAACCTATAGCCTAGGGTCATTCCCATGTTAGACTAGGTTTGATCAAGAGGACCTAAACACTCCTTTTCTTAGCTAGGGTATAGCCTAAGCCTCCAACAATTTCTAGCATGCCTAGTGGGACTTACTTCAAGTGCCTTAAATAATTTTTTAACAATGTGGAAGGAAGACAACTTGCACCCATCTTGGAGATATTTCAAATACTATATCATCAAGGTTGTAGTAAAGACAAGTTACATCAATCACAATAAGTCTTATTTGTAGAGGTAAGATGGGTTATCATTCATGATTTCATTCATCTTCATGTGCCTAATGAGGAGTTATAAAGGTTTATGAGGTAGGATTATGTTTTTCATATCCATATAAATATACCTTTTACCATTGACAATTCAATCATGATCCATACACATATTATCTTGCCCCATATCAGCCATATTTTCACTCCTCCTAGTCCTATGATGAGCCCCCTTATTACTGAGATCATAAAACCTACTATGAGTCTCATCTACCCCCTTTGCATCCTGATTACCATTTTGATTAGACATGGTGGCAACATGACATTATTGAATAGCCTACTCATGCCCCAACCCATTCCATATCTAACCTTAAACAATCCCTCTTGGACCAATAAAAGAATATGATAAACATTGATACATTGAAGGGGTATGGATAGGAAATTCTATAACATGTCATTAGGGGGGTTAAAACTTAAATCCAACAATAAAAATAAATTTGGATGTATTTAATTAGGAGAGGTTATTATAGAAATAGTAGTGACATGCTTGATATATATGGACTCATCTCTAAGATCGAGGAGAAGTTGATAGCCCATGAAGAACATCAAACACATCATTACACATCCTAACATCCCTCATTCAATCCATGTTAGCCTCATGTTTATCTTCCCATAACCACTCATAAGTCCTCACCAAATGAGTTTCAAGGTCATCATAGTTCCCCCACACTCCTCTCAACCTTCCCTCATAGAAATATATCCAAGGGAGAGTCTAGGAGGAAAGACAAGTTTGTGTTGAAAGAGCCATCCATCATGAGTAATCAAAGTTTGATTTTTGAAGCCTTCATTTTTATGAAAAGTTAAGCTATAGATAAAAATTTATACTATACATTAGTATCTATAAAGGCAACATCACCTCAACTATACATAACTCCTTTCATTCCTCAAGCCACAATGCACAATATGCAAGAAAATAATGATCCCAAATTTCCATCTTGGAACCAAATCATTCAGTTGAGAAAACCCAAATTTACTTAATCCCCACCCCTCCCTCTTTAATAATATAAGTCCTTCCCTCATGTATATCCATCCAAAGTGATATGCAGAAGGAGGAGGAAGTGATTATTGCTAAAAATAAGTAGCTAGATGAAAGGAATGTGGTATACATTTCATCTCTCTTGAAGTCAATCCAAATATATTAAATGCCACTTATGGAGAGAGAACCCTTTATTGAAGAGGAAAACATTAAAAATCAGATTGAACTTGCAGATGGTGATGACTATTTGGATGAGCTTGAGGAGGAAATGGTCTTTGGATTATCCCTTGGTAGAGGACACCATTCAATTTTTAGAGATGCAGAGGAAAATGAATTACATGAGTGTGATGAATAATAAAATAAAGACATATAAGTTGATCAACAAGAAGATTTCCTCCATAACAAAATAGCCATCCTTTACAATCATATAACTAAAGAATGGGAGAATGAAACATGTACTCAGTCTATAACAGTTGCAATTCAAGATGATAACCTCTAAATGTTTGCAATTCAAGAGAAAGTATGTGCTCAAAAGGTTTAAAACTTCATTGAAGATCAACACTCACTTCCTTTCTATCAAGACAAATCTAATGATATGCATGAGACCTCATTAATTGATTAAAATTTGAAATGTGAGCATGGTTTTATGGATTACCAAGCTAGTCATGAAGACCTTTCAAAATAGTTCATAGATATTTGTAATGAATATCAAGGACTCATGCATCATGTAAAACAAGTTGAAGATACATCAATTTCTGAACCTATCAAAGGTCACCCACAAGAAGATCAAACACAATGTGATAGATCTAACGATGAGGTGTTTACTATAGTAATAAATTAACGTGAATACATGAAAAGTTAGATACAAGTCATATCTAAGGTAGATATAGTACCTCTCTTATAAAGGATAAAGATTTAGAATGAGTATGATTGGGTGCTCAACTCACCCAATCAACTCATACACTAGGAAATGGATCAATACATTTTATATGACATCATGAGAAGCTATGAGCATGCACCTAATCATAGTTATAAATGTGAACCTTCCAATGCACATTACTTGACCAAGTTCAAATCAAAACATAAAAGCTCCACATCATGGTACCACAATAATCAAACATTCCCATTTGATCAAGGAGGAAAGTATTTTTAAATTTTTATCCCTATACATATTACAAAAGTTTTCATGTTTTCCTCCAACTACTATCCTAGCACATTTGTCTACTTGCTCTTACTTTGTTTAGGTTAGTTTTCCTATTTTTATGTTTCCTTTCTTTTTTTGTGGTGTTATATTTTCAATAAAATTGGTTACTTGTAGCCATAACTTAGTTTTTTCATTATTTTATAAATCCAAAATCATGTAAATGGTTTGGGTTCTCAAGCATAGTAGGCATGCTTCCCAGCTAAGTTACCAAAGATGTTGGCCAAATTTGGCCTACATACAAAAATTTGATGGGTTTGGGCTAGGATGTTAAAGATATTAATTATCGAAGATTAATATAATGGCATAAGGAAAAAATATCTTATAGGAGAATATTAAGTCACAAATATTTTTAAACACTTTAAGTAGACTTAAAGTGTAAATTTAACAATCTTAGGGACCAGACCATCATGGCATGCCATGCAATAATGAGTGGAACAAGCTAGTAATGCATTTAATATTTACACTTAAAGAGTCTATGATATCCAAATAATTACATGATAATTGTGTAATTTATCCCAAGATCATCCCCTACAAATTTGGTGACTCGATGAGCCTTTTATCTCAGGAAACAAGTCTTCAAAATTGAACTAGTAGAATGAGATGTATAAAGGGATGTCAAGTCAAATCCATAGGAATTAGCCAATTGGATTCAAATTTTCTTAGGGATGAACACAAATCTAAAAAGTGTCAATATCTTAGGGGATTGAGTCGATTTCTAATGGTGCATAGGTGATTGATGAAGTCAGTGGGTCCTAGAGATCTAATGGAGTGCATTTAATCATACACTCAAAGAACCATGATGAGCTTGTAGTCAAAGGTTTTTATGATCTTAGAATTAAATTCATCAGTGATAAGTGGCATGATCATGGCAACCAAGTATATCTATGGTACACATTTAGTAATGCATATAAATATCAATGATGAGCTCAAGGTCAAAGGTTAGTAGATATTGAGATTGAACACATTAGTACTAAGTGTCCAAAGTGGGTGGATGATCATTAATGTTAGTGGGTTTTAAATATCTAATAGAGTGCATTTATCATGCTAAAGTATATCAACAATGAGCAAAATGTCAACAAGTTAGTGAATATCAAAGACAAATGTGTAATTACCAAATGTCATGGCTATGGTAATTGCTAGGTAAATCAATGGTATGCATTCAAAACATGCTAAATAATACCAATGGTATTTGTAAGGTTAGACGGTCAATAGAGCTCAGGATGAATGTAAGGCCACCACATGGCATAAGTACATGAACAAATCTTTAGGTAGCATAGGATGAGGACACATGTCCTAGGTGATGAGAATCAAGTTTTTGAATGAGGTAAGCAGCCCAAGGGGATGCCATGAAGGTAGACACATTGGATCAAAGGTTTTTTCACCTAGGTAGATAAAATTATGATGTAGGAGTAAGACACGACCTAGAGTAAATCTTATAGAATCATAGATTGTCATTAAAGATCAATTTAGACCTGGTGTGAGGGTTTAGAACTTGTAGACCTTATTCATTAAGATTGCAGTAATGTTTTACAATTGTGTTCATTATATTTTGAAAATGATCTATGTGTATGATGAGTTCTTGGATTCCATAAATGCTTAGAGGTAGAAATAGGTATTTTTATGCCTAATATAGATCCAAGATGGGTACATAGCTATTGAAATGAGATCAAGCAACCTACGTATCTCTATTACAATTATGGATATATGAAAACTAATAAATGGGATTGGTTTTCCTTTATAGTAAATCTATATTCAAGATGGATTAGGTGAATATATAAAAAAGATATGGAAGATTGTCTTATCTTCCAAAGTGGCCACATCCTCAATAAGTGGGTACTTGTATCCACTTAAAGAAACTTAATCATAACTCTATTAAATGTGTGAATATGAGTATTTTGGACTTATAGTAAGGGGAATTAATGTAGAAGATATCAAGAAGGATTCATGTAATGGGGGTGGTTTCTTCTTGCATTAGTCTTGACCTTCATGATCCATCCTTCCACGTCAGGAAAAGACATAGTGGCATTAATATAAATAAGGTATCGATGAGTTTTTAAGTGGTTGTTATGACTACTTCTAATGGTAATCTTGGATTTGATAATTATGACTCCTTCTCCACTCTCCTACATGTCCTTCCCCTCTCTCTCATCCTATTCTACTATAAATTCAAGATTTGAGCTCTTGACTTTGATCTCTATCTTGGGCATGAATAGACTCTACTAAGATAGAGCTTTGTAACCTCTTGAGATGAATAAAAGACTATGTTAATATTTTATTATGCTTATCTAGTTTGTTTTATATGCAATCAAAAATACATCATGTCTATGAATTAATCCTAGATCAGATAGGATAGGTCACACCTACACTTATGATTGGGATACACTTGTTAAGTGGGAGCATGACTAATATGGGGATCTAATAGACCTAATTAGGGGATCACTTATATCACTTGTCATAAAATATCATGATAATAAGGGTTCCAAAGCCTATAATAAAAAAAAATTACATAACAACCCTAATGAAGTCCTAAGGTTTTAAATGTTCACTATATTCTAATAACAAGAAAAAAAATCTAATCTAGTGCTCACCAAATCTTGTGGCACAAATTGGGTGTTAAAAATAATAAAATAAACAACTAAAATAAATGTGGATTAAAAGACATATACTAACATCAATGTATACATAATCCTAATACATGGAGAGAAGATTACAAATGCATTATCTATCTACTCTTACAAAAGAGAAATAAAGTTATGAATACTTACCTTTGAAGAAGAACTCGTTAAGCCTCAATCTCTCCCTTGGCCAAGGTGTTTTGAAATAAATTATTGTCGAATGTAAGGATAACCAAGATAAATTATCTCTAGACTACACAACCTATTTAGGCATCCAAAAGAATTATCCACAAGACAAGATTCATATCTCCAAATAAAGTATGGAACCTTAAGCTTTATTCCTCAAGTAGAATGGGCAATAAGCAAATGTTCATTCACACTTATTCACTAATAATTCTTCTCTTATGAAATGGTGGGAAATGACCTTGTATATATAGGTGGATCTTTCCCTAAATCCTTCTAGGAATATCAGGTGTATAGGGTAGACCTAGTCAACCTAGTGTGTTTTTGGGGATAATTTACTAGGTTTGTGCTTGGTTGGCTAAAAGGCTAACAACCCAAGAAAGTAAAGAATACCCCTAAAATATATTAGGTCGACCCAGTTGACCTAGTAAAACTGATAGTCAAAAATGATTTTAAGGTAACAAAAGGAGGAATGAAAAGATTGAAATATTGTAGGAGGTAGGAATGAGAAGAACAAGCTTATGGTTAATGGTTTTAGGAGACAATTATGTAGATGGAAAGTGTTAAAATGAAAATCAATCTTACGAAGCACTGATGGTCTGCCCACCCCTTTCTTGATATACCCCTTAAGGCATGCACTCAGAGAGATTGAGACTCGATAGGTTTTTACAAGATGCAAAGTATCAGTAATTAATAAAAGTTTGAAAATATTATGTGTATACATATTCCCCATTCTAAGCTCATCATGTGTCATGTAAGTGCAACATGAGATGGTGCTTCAAGAAAAGAACATGATAAACATAATGTTGATGCTAAGTAAAGTTTAGTAAGTATCAAATAAGATAATGATAAGAATGAATTTAAATTACCTTAGCACTATGGATAAAGAAGAATATTTTAAGAATTGTGAAGGTGTCTAATGTAGAGAACACTAGGCGAACCTGTAGAAGTTAGTGCAAAAAATAGCCAAAAAACAAAAAATTTAGAATATAGGAATGTAATAGTCAGGAATGACAAAGTTTGAGGGTATTAGTAAAAATTGGAAAATTAGGATTGGTAAAGAAAGGTTTTTAGAATATCGAAGGAAAATAAATGACAAAATAATGGCAAATGAATGATAAATTATTGGTAAATGATGGCAAATGAATGAAAAATGATAAGAAATAAATGACAAATGATATTTAATAAATGATAAATGATATTTAATAACACATTAAATCATGTTATAAAGTATGTAAAACATAAATCGTAAAAATTAATGTAAAACATACTAAATCACATTGGGAAGCATGTAAAACATGAATGATAAAATAGAATGTAAAACATACTAAATCACTTTGGGAAGCATGTAAAACATGAATGATAAATGAAATATCCATGTAAGAAAATTTGAACAAAGATATGCAAGAAAGTGAAAAGTTAGCTAATGTAATATAGGTAAAAATCAAAACATGAAAGAAAGAAAGTGAAATGTAATTGAAAATGGAAGACAAACATGAAGAAGACATGTATGTAATAATGGAAAAAGGGAGTGGACTCAGCTATCCACAATAGAAGAGTAGTAAAATAATGACAAACTAAATATAAAATTGATCCATAGTTACTCAAACATTTTATTTTTCTATAATGAAAGATAAAACTAAAACAAAGTAATCCTAGCATGTTTTTAATATGTGAATAAAAATAAAGTAAAGAAGAAGGGAAAACATATTTGGAATCATAATTTTTTGGTCAAGCGGGGAAATGAAATGGGTGAAGGGGAGAATGAAGGAAAAAACAAGGTAGAGGAACTATTTATTAGAGTCAAGACACTCAAATTAGGTTTACCAAAACAATATGACTTTCAACCGTAAGGACTATGAAGAAATTATCTTAGATACACAAGTATTAGGTCAACAAATGGATTCTATAGATCATCCCATTAAGGCTATACACATGAAAATTAAAATGGATGTACCTTCCCAAAAAATGTTCCTCATTCTTTAGGTCCCTTTATAGAGTCATTAATCTACTATGAAGATTGGGTACTTGCATGAGAAAGTAGGTAGCACCATAGATTTTTTTTTTAAAATTTCCTATTGAAATCTATTGGCCTACCACACCCTAAAGGACTTTGGCTATATGTAAAGCTGACTATGGAGTTTGAGATTTAATTAGAGATAGGAGATGTTCTTGAAATAACATCTTTTGATGTGAATTTGACTTTTGAGATTTTTAGATTGACTATTATATATCATTGAGTTTTATTTCAAATGATTTGGCTTTTAACTTTCTTGATGGTTTTTTTCTATTCCTCCTCCATATAGATTTGGAAAACCAAGCATGGGTACTAAAGATGACTTTCATTTGAGAACTTGGGATAAGGTTGCTAACAGAGATAAACTTTAAAGAGCATGGGATCTAAGAGTCTCATAAATCTACGTGAAATAAAAGATTTATCTTGACTTCAACCTTGATTTATCCAATCAAGAGATGAAAGGAAGGGGAAATCGAGACGAGTGACACATGGAATAATTTAAATTTATTCAAAGTAAAAAAAATGTGATAAAGGGAAAAGAGGGATACAATGATAGTAAAGTCTGATTCCTTATCATAAGAATGAGGGAAATGGAGGAAAACATGCTAGCATAGATTATTTACAAATTCTATCTAGCAAAAGAAGCAAAAGCTAAAGTTGAGAACAAGGATCAAGAACATGAAAAGGTGGTGATTTTATGATGAGTATCAGGTCATATCCATGGTCTTACACTTCAATTTCATAAAATATAAACCCATAGGGGTTCTAAAAGTCTAAGTGAAAGATAAATAAAATATGGTAGTTTTGTGAGAAACGTCGAGTCCTATTCACAGTCTTAAAAAGCAACTCACAAAAGAAAAACCCAAAGGGGTGCCAAAAGAGAAATTTAAAACATAAATAAAACTATGGTACATCAAGAGATAAATTCTAAAGAAAGGGGTAAAAATTATCATAAAGCTACTAAGGTAAAGAATAACATAAAAATATAAATTAAAAGAAATATATGAGGATAAAAATGAAAATAAATGCCAAATTTAAGGTGTAATAAATCCAAATAATGTAATTGAAAACAATGATGATAGTAAAATGAAAGTAAAGGAAATAAAATACATAAAAATAAAGAAACATGAGACAAAAAGAACAAGTAAGACCTATGTTAATGTCTGTATCAAAGATGAGCATGTGAAATACAAGTGTATAAGTCTCAGAAGGTTTCTTGAAGTTGAATGTGTTTGTTATTATGTATTTTAGAATAAGAGTGGCCATTTAAATATTCCCCAAAGGGTAAGTGGATGAAGGGATGGGCATCACAAGATGCCCCAAAGTTTGAAGGGACATGTGGATGGGCATCACTAGATGCCTCAGCATGTGAGTTGGAGTGAGGTAACATTGAACTATTAAAATGGTTTGCTTTGGGTTGGAAAGTGTTTTTGGAGATAGGAAAGTGTGTTAGTTTGGTATATTTTAAGGATGTTGAATGTCACATATGATGTGTAGGAGAGGTATGAGGAGATAAAGGAGGTAAAGGAGGACCATGTATGATATGATTTGGAGTAGGCATTTGAACTAGGTACTCTTTTGGTTCATGTGACTTAAGAGGTTGAGGTTCAATGGATGCTACACAATGTTTAAAGTTGGTCATGTTAGTTATCCTTTCCGTATTGGTGTAGGAAGAAGGATAATTGTTGTTTGAACAAAATTAGTGAATAAGGTTTGTTCATTAGGTAGTTGATGTTAGTATGATTTAGATTCTTGAGATTAACTTTCAGAAGCTTAAAGATAGTCTTAATAAATTTATTTTGTTAGAGTATAAAGATTTAAATGTGGACCAAGCAAGAATAAATAATAAATTAGTGAAGATCATGACAAGACTCATGAAAATGACCTCTATTAGGATGCCACCAATAAAATTTATCTAGATTGTACCATTTGGGAGGAGGTTTGGAAGGATCGAAGTTCATGGGTTTAGAGCGTGGCAATTTATTCTTAAGTTATTTTATATTTAAGGGTGGGTGGGTTGGGTTAAAATTTATTGAATTGGATGCTCCATTTTAAGGTTGGGGAGGCTTGGGTGATTAAATGGTATGAGAAAAAGATTGTAAAGATGTTTTAATATTTATTTGAGATGGTTCAAATTGAGTCATAATAAAGTCTTGCCTTTTCGCTTGGTCTAAGGCTTCATTTAATGTTTTAGGTAAAAAAATTGAACTTTGTGTCAAAGGGGAGGTTTAAGAGTAGTGATACATAGTTTTAAAAGAGTATCATCATTCATGTTATGGTTTACTTTATGAGCTAGAGACTTCCATAGTTTGATGAAAGTGTGAGCAAATTCATTAGGAAGTTGCTTGACATTAATGAAATGGCTAATGTAGTTTTCAAGAAGGTTATCCTGTTGGAATTCCTTCACTAGAGCATTGACTAAATCTACTAGTGGTGAGATGGAATGTCTAGATATTTTGTTGTACCATTCAAGTGCATCACTAACAAAGGTTTTAGCTAAGAGATTGGTGGTAACAAAGGTGTTAGTTTGCACCCATTCCTTATAGAGATTACCAAAAACTTAAGAAAGATAGTATGGTCTTTAGTCCCATTATATGTGATAGTTAGAGAATGTTTCCAATATATATGGATGTAATAAATGGGGCTAAAGGTTAATTTTGAAGATGTTGAAGAGTTTTATTATTCATTGGGGTTTGAGGGATGATATTACCATTAGTATCTCTAAGAGGGACAAAATTTTGATTTGGTTGAGACATGATGACTTGAGGTGGTTGACTAATCATGTTGCATTAATTTTTTTACATGTTCATCATTTGAGATTGATTGATAGTTTGTAGGTTGTTCATTTGTTATATGAGTTAGACAAGAAGTTGAGTTGTATCAATAGGTGGATTGGTGTTTATAAAAGGGGCATTAGTGTTGGTAGGAAAAGGATTGTTAGTGTTGGTGGGAGGAGGATTATCTGTAGGTGGAGGATTCCCAAAATTGGTATTGGGAAGACGATTAGTATGAATAACCTCAACTATATTACATTGTGTACTGAGTGGTTTTGGTTTAGAAAAAGGTGAAGGAAGAAAATGGATAGTTTCATCTAAATTAATGAAATAAGTGAGGTTATTATCCAAATCCTTAATTATTCAATGTTATGGACTAAGGGAAGGTTGAAAATATGTAATCATGATGAAACAAGACTAGATAACCACACAAGGGGAATAAAAAGTGATAGAAAATGGTATTGGGGCAACGGGATCGATCCTGTACAAAAAATAAGGGCTGAAAAAGGGCCTACAAATAATACAAGTTCAACTAGATTGATCTTGTTCAACAAACAAAGACTTAAAAAGGTTTTTAAATAGTGAACAAAGGCTAAAAATAGGTAGATTCCTTGTTTTGCCTATATCTTTGTTTCTACTCATCCGTTTTAAAAACCATAAAATGCATTAGATTCATGATGATGTAGAGAATGCAAACAAGGAAGATGAGAAATTTGATATAAATTTATGAATAACAAATTTTTCAAGTAATGTAAAGAAGTAAATGTTGAAAGGAAACAAATAGTAAATTAGATCAATGCTGGCCAATCCAATTGAGCCACACAAAGCAAAACCTTGCACTAACACTAGCTAATGAATTTTTTTGCACATGCAATTGAGCAAAGAGAAAGCAATCAACTTGAAAAATAAAGCTAACTAATTATTCAACCTGATTATTAATTAGATTATTAAGAATGATTTTTAATGTGATTGGAAGTTATCTATAAGCAAAGTACTAGATAACAATCTAAGGATGGTTTTAGGTAGTTTGGGATGAAAAGGACTATAGTGGAAATGATATAGGCTTGGTATTGGGGCCTACCCCCTCACTTCACATACCATGATTATAAGGGTGTTGGGTGCTTAGCCAAAATATACCATTAACTAAGCTTTATACTTGACCAAATCATCAAGTTAGCTTCCTCTTTGGTGATGAAATCCAAGTAGGTTGGCCTAGGATAGACAAAATATTAAAGTGCTTGTTTATGTTTTTGTGATTTAGTCATGTGTGCATAAAATATAAATAGTGAAACTAAGCAGTTAATTAAAAATTCCCTAATTAAACTATGTGAGCTATTCTAAGCATGCAAACAATAAGAAAAGAAAGGTGTGAACTAATTACTAATAGATATGAGGTTAATTCCAACTTTGAAATAAGGTATAGTGTGGATACTATATGCACAAAATATATAATAGGGTTGATAGGGTTAAACCTGTACTACATAAGAAAGGTCTAAAAATGAACTGGGTCAGTAGTGTTTATCCAATTATTTATAGACATCATATAGAACATAGAATTGGATTGGTAGTTTTGATCTAGTTGACTATACAAGGGTAGTTTTAAAGACTACAAACTGTGACAGAAAAGAGAGAAAAGAGAGAAATAGAGAGATAGAAAGGAAACTTGGTAGATCAAAGATGTAATGAAGGAAGATTGATGATGAAGAACCTTGAAGTATGCTTGAGAAACATATAAATTAGGTTGATAGTATCGATCAAGATATATAAGAACCTACTAAAAAGTTTTGAAACTATAAGAGGTTGACTGAGTCAACCTAGTAGGCTAAACTGGGTGTTTGAAAAACTAAAAACCTATACTAGGTTAACTGGGTCGATCTAATTGTTTGTTCTTACAACCTACACATAGGGATACAAATATGGGTTGATATAATTGATCCAGAATGTTAAAAATATATGATAAAAAATGATGATAAAATTAGTAAAAGTGAACAAATCCTATAGGTTTTATTTCACATTAGGTTCACCAAAATATTTGTAATCATAAATGCATCATGTCTATGAATTAATCTTGAAATAGTTAAGATAGATCACACCTACACTTGTAAATGGGATATACTTGTTGAGTAGGAGCATGACCAATATAAGGATCCACTATAACCAATTAGGGGATCACTTGTATCACTTATCACAACATATCATGCTAGGAAGGGTTTAAAATTTTCAAATCTAACATAAACACATAACAACCCTAATAGAGTCCTAAATTTTTAAATGTTCACTCTATTCTAATAACAAGAAAGAAAAATCTAATCTAGTGCTCACCAAAGCTTGTGGCACAAAGTGGGGGTTAAAAATAATAAAACAAATAATTAAACTAAACATGTATTAGAAGACATATACTCATGTCAATGTACACAAAATCCTAATACATGAAGATAAAAATACAAATACATTAACTAACTACTCTTAAAAATGAGGAATAAAGTTAGTAATACTTACCTTTGAAGATGAACCCATTGAGCCTCAATCTCTCCTTTATCCAAAGTGATTCACAAGAAATTATTGTGGTAAGGATAACCAATATAAATTAGCTCTAGGCTACATAACCTATCTAAGCATCTAAGAGACTTATCCACAAGACAAGATCCATATCTCCAAACAAAGTATGGAACCCTAAGCTTTATTACTCATGTAGAATGGTCAATAAGTAGATGTTTGTTTGCAATTCTTCACTAATAAATCTTATTTTATGAAATGGTGGGAAATGACCTTGTATATATAGGTAGATATTTCCCTAAATCCTTCCAAGAACATTGGCTATATAGGGTCAACCCAGTCAACCTAGTGTGTTTTTTAGGATAATTTACTAGGTCTATACTAGGTTGGTCGAAAGGCTAACAAATGAATAAAGTAATGAATGACCCTAAATTATACTAGGTTGACCCAATCAACCTAGTACAATTAAAAATCAAAAATGATACTAAGGCAAGAAAAAGAAGAATGGAAAGAAGAAAAGATTGGAGGAGTTAGGAATGTGAATAACGAGCTTAGATTTAATGGTTTTAGGAGATAAGTGTGTGATGGCAAGTGGTAAAAGGAATAATAATATTATGAAGCACTAATGGTCTTTCCACCCTTTCCTAATGCACCCCTTAAGGCATGCACTTAGAGAGATTGAGACTCAATATGTTCCTAAAAAATATAAAGTGTCAATAATCAATAAAAGTTTGAAAATATTATGTGTATACATGTTCATGTTAGTTTATTTTCATATGTGGTAGAGTTTTCTCCCTTGTCAAGTCTTGATCTCACCTAGTTGGTAGTTTTTCATTTTGTGTAGGTTATGCCTAGTTTTTTATGTCATTTAATTGAAGTTAATAATGGATGCATTGATTGGTTAATGCCTTAAATTAGGACTATTCCATCACTTCCCTCAATATTTGATCAATTAAAGAAAACTCTACATGAAACATTGATGCATAATAGACTTAGGAGTTGTATATCTAGTCATTTTTTCTATCTCATTAGTATTTTAGAAGCTCAAGTAAGAGTGGATGAACAATCATTCTAGGTTTATCACCAATACTATGTTATGGTTTCTATTTTAGTTTCTTTCTCCACATTTACACGCTAATAATGAGTAGGTTTTAGTGTAAATGAGCTAAGTGATACATCAGAGGAGTTATCCTCATTAAAAATCATAGAGGTCTTACCCAAGATTAGGTGACCCATAATCTAGGGTCATTCCTATATTGACCTAAGTTTGAGAAATAGGACATGAAAAATCCTTTGCTTAGCTAGGGTATAGTATAAACCTCTAACAAAAACATTAGAGGAACATTTAAAACCTTTTATTAATTCAAATAAGTACTAAACCTTATTTTAGTTTGTACACAGGTAGACTATGTTAATAGTGTCCTATATAATCCATAATTAAAACATGATTATAAGTTGTGAAAAAGAAGTTAAAGCTTAGAAAATATAGAATTAGGTCAGGTAGAACTTATTCTAGTCTTTTGGATGTTTTAAATCAATAATAGAATCATAAAACCAAATTTGATGCCTCCTGGGCTCACATAGACTATGAAAACCTTAAGCTAGGGTTTAGAATTTGAAACTAAGATTGTAAAATATTAAACCATATAAATTTTATAAAAATTGGTAAAATGTTAGAGTTTCAAGTGACCTAAATTATTTTGAATTTATTTCTTTGTATGACATTTTTATGTACGATAAAAGGTGGCTGTGTACAAAGGAGGATTAAGGATACCTGATTAGGTCTATATAGGATCTAGAAAAGGCATTTAGGAGGTGAAATAGAAAATGAAAATTATTATGGAGATAAAATAAGATATAGGGTGATAATAATTGAATTTATTTTATTAACATTGAATAATACCAATCTAGACCATGGGAAAAGGACTAAAAAAGGTTACAAGGAATCTTAGACAAGGTAATGAACCCAAGAATGGTGATAGAGTTGTAGTAAGATGATTTATGGATTGGATAGGAGTACCAAGAGGATTAGTTTAAGCTAAGAGATAATCAATGAACCTTTATATAATATTAAAGTCCCAAATGACATTAGAAACTATTGTGCCTTTAAATGTGATGAGTCTTGAAGGGCTAGTAAGTCTAAACAAACTAGTGTGTCAAATGAATGAAAGTCAATGAGGAGTTGGAAGGGTGAGTGTGTGGTGTATAGAGGATATAAAGGCATATATTTGTGTCAAAGAAGTAAATAATGGGAATTTAATGTTTAATCATAAATTACATAGAGAGAGAGAGAGAGAGAGAGAGAGAGAGAGAGAGAGAGAGAGAGAGAGAGAGAGAGAGAGAGAGAGAGAGAGAGAGAGAGAGAGAGAGAGAGAGAGAGAGAGAGTTACAAGTATTAGAGTTAGAGGGATAGAAAGAGTAGAGAATGAAGAACTCTCTATATTATTTGATATAAAAGTAGAAAATTTACTTAGGATGAGGATAAATATAATCATCAAGTACAAAAAGGTACATGTTTTTTTTGTCTTTCATTTTGAGTTTTTATATGTTCGTGAAAAGTGTTGAAGTGTAAGATCAAGTTGAGATTTTGGCAATAAGCCTTGAAGTCAGTGAGGCTTGTTTAGAATATAGAGAGCTATTGGAAGCTTAAGAGTGAGCTCAATTAGAGCTTAAAGAAAGATAAAATATTCCTAATAAAAGGACAAGAGAGTGAGATAGACCCATGTGAGGTCATAGAGTGAGAAAGACCCAAGTGAGGTCATAAGAAGGCAAGTGGAAGGTACAAGAAGACACTAAGAAGAAAGAGATGAAAAAAGAGATGATAGAAGTAAGTTAGTAGTTGGATGAGTTGATTCTCATCATAGATCAAATGAAGAGAAGTGAGAATCCATACTATGGATGGATCGTGAGGAAGAAGATAATCAAGTGGAAAATAATGATACAAATGAAGAAAAGAAATATGAAAGATGTAAGATAGGAAAGAGATCATAAAATTTGTTTTGTAAGAAACTCAAGAAAGAGATGCAAAGGCTTGGGTGAATGAGCAGTATAGTGAGCAAAATGATGAAGATGAATAATACATTGAGAAGGGTGAGGTAAGTCTTAATGAGTAAAAATAAGTTAATTTAAATTATTTAAATGATGGGGAAGACAAAGAAGAAGCATATCGGTTTGTATGCCTCAATGAAGGCTTGGACAAAGAAGCAAAATTTAGTGAAGGAGATCTAAAATCTGATTACATGTTTATTTATGAGATTTTAGAGTAGTTAGAGGTAGAAATGGTAGATTTATAAATATAATTGAAGGGTTAAATGATGGATAAGGAAGATAAGTTACATGTTGCAACATTTGAGAGCCTGATGAATGAAGATAAAGAACATGAAGAGAAAGCATTGATGTTAGTAGTGAAGCAGATTAAAGACATAAAACCATACGGCAACCTAAATCTTAGTGAGGAAGCATCTAGGCATGAAAGTATATTTTTTTTAGAGTATTAAGGATCAGACCATGGGAAGATAAAAATCCATGTGTATCAATAGTTTTTTGGGGTATACACAACCCTTATGATAGAAGAAAAGAAGAGGGTATAAGTCTACAATAGTTGCTAGTTGTTACAAAGAAAAAAATGGAAGCAGGGAAGTATGATTGTCTATGATAGAGTAAAATAAGAGAGAAAATATGAATATTAGAGGAAAAATTATGGATAATACATATAGAAATAAAATCTAAGGAAAAATAATTATAATACCGAGAAAAATAACACATTAGTTCATTTGAGCCCAAATTCTTTCTTACCTGGGAGTATGATGTGGAGCATCAAGAAAAATATGTAAATTTTGTCATGTGTAATTGTATTTGGTCTAATATAATTCCTTATAAGGCATTTGAGTCTTTATAAGATTCTATATGTGTCCTTAGGCGTCCCTTTGGCATTTTTCCACCAAAATGGGCATTTTAAATATTTGAATTGTGTTAGTATGTTTAGGATTTTTTTTAGTAAATGTCAAAGAATGTCATGTTATCAAATGAATTTAAGATTAAATAAATGAGTATATGTGTGTGTAATAAGGTGTATTATATAAAAAACATGAGTAAAATGACATATACTAATAATTTTGAATGTAACTATCATGTCATGATAGTTGTCATAAGAGGTAGTTGCCAAGAAAGTAGTTTATCATGTATATAGGAAGAATGAAATGAGTTTTGATAGGTAGAAAATGTGGTATATTTTAGAGGAGTTATTTATAATGTGTGAAGAGGAATAGGTATAGAGGATATTAAGGATTAAGTGAAAAAAATGAAGAACCTTATACTATATCCATGGTGACAGTGTTGACTATGTAAAGAGAGAGGATCAATGAATGATATCATGTTTGAAACATATAAATATTTCTATATATCTGTATTAATATCATTATGTGAATGTGTTTAATATTTTATAAACCTTAAAGTCCTTATCATTGTATTTTGTGACTTGGAATGGTAATAAATTGTTTTTGCAGGATTGTGTCTAAATTCATGTGTATGTTCATTGAAAACTAGAGACTAATGAAGAAATATATATCTTTTAAGTAAAGTGTAGTGAGTAATTGTGTGATATATATTATTATAATCTAAGTTTTTATTCATAAATATATGTTTTATTTTTATTTTAATTAATAACTATGGTTTAGATAATAGTCTATATGTACTCTGTTTGCAAGATACAGTTAAGGATTTTGTGTATAATCTCCACAATGGATTATAAGCATGATGAAGGTTGGAGGGGTATGAATATGGTATAATAATACAATATGTTGGAAAATAACCTTACAGTAACATTTAAAACCTTTTTGTAAGTCAAATTAGTATTAAACCTTGTTTTAGCTTGTACACAGGCAGACTGTGTTAATAGTGTCCTATATAATCCATAATTAGAATGTGATTATAGGTTGTGCAAAAAAATTTAAAGCTTTCAAAATATGGAATCAAGTTAGGCAGACCTTATTCTAGTATTTTGGAGTTTTTAAAGTAATAATATAATCATAAAACCAAAATTGATGCCTCTCAAGCTCACATAGACTATGAAAACCCTAAGCTAGGGTTTATAATTTGAAACTAAGATTGTAGAAGATGCAACTATCTAAATTTGATAAAAAAATTTGTAAATAGTTAGAGTTGTAAGTGCATAAAATATTTTGTAATTTATTTATTTGTACAACATCCATACGTATGATACTAAGTGACTATGTACAAAGGAGGATTAAGGAGATCTTATTAGGTATGAGCAGGATCTAAAAAAGGCATATTGGAGGTAAGATGGACAATGAAAATTTATGTGGAAATATAAGAGGATAGAGTGTGTCAAGAATTGACTTTATTTTCTCAAGATTGATTAATACTAGTTTGTACCATGGGAAAAGGCCTAAAAAAGCTATAAGGAGTCTTAGACAAGGTAATGAAATAAGAATTGTGACAGAGTTGTAGTATGATGATTTATGGATTGGATAGGAGTACCAAGAGAATTAGTTTGAGCTAGGAGATAATCAATGAACCTTAATAGAATATTAAAATCCTAAATTACGTCAAGAACTATTGTAACATTAAAGGTGATGAGTCTTAAAGGGCTAGTAAGTCTAAACAATCTAGTTTGTTAGATGAATGAAATTCAGTGAGGAGTTAGAAGGGTGAGTGTGTGGTGTATAGAGGATCTAAAGGCATAGAACTATGTTAAATAAGTAGAGAAGGGGAATTAATAGTTTAAACATCAAGAACATAGAGAGAGAGTGAACTAAAAAGTGGAGACAATAAAGAGAGATTACGAGAAATAGTTCCAATTATCAAACTTAGAGGGATAAAAAGAGTAGAGAATGAGGAGCTCTCTACATCACATTCCAAACACCTTGTCATAAAATTGGATACATCACACTTTAGACCAAGAAAAAAATAAAGTTTTTTCAGATCATGGGTTAATATTGTGACCCATAGATGGGCAAAATGGGGTGTTGTATGCACTTCCTATAACACAACATTACGAACTCCACCTAATTTAGGTATTAAAATTCTATTTGAATACCTTACAAGGCCATTTTTTTCAACAAATTTTTTATCAAACTCTTTTTCTAAAGGCTCATCAGCTAGTCCTACACTTACTTCTTGGTAGTATTTATCAACAGTTTTTATTTTAAAATATCACTTCTTAAATTTCTTTGCAAAATAGAAAAGGTAAAAAGGTATGTATGCCTGTTGAGTGTATCGGCCATGTAATTTTCCCTTTCCCTTCACATAAGATATGTCCATGTCAAAATTTATGACAAACTCTAGCCATCTATTTTAGAGGTCATTCAATTCATATTGTGAAAATATATGCTCTAAGATATGGTGATCAGACTTCACCTTGAAATTTTTGCCTAATAAGAAATGATTCCACTATTTTAGTTCATGCACTATGGCAACAAGTTATAAATTTTTTGTAGGATAGTTATTTTTATCTTTTTTGAGCTTGCAAAACTCATAGGCCACCAATTTACTTTCTTGGGTCAATATTCCACTAAATCCTTCCTTATAAGCATCATACCATACCTTAAAATGACCATTTAGGTTAGGTATAATCAAAATATGAGATATTATCAATAGCTCTTTAACCTTTTTGAAACCTCTTCACATTGAGTTATCCATGAAATTTTTTTGCCTTTACATTATAATGACATAATGGGGTTGGCCAAATGGGAAATTTTTTTCACAAATCACTGATAATACCTGGCCATGCCCATAAAACTATGCACTTTGTGCATGTTAGAAGGAGTATGCCACTCCTGAATGGCTTGAATTTTTATTGGGTCTACAACAATGCCCTTCTTAGAAATCACATGTATGAAATAATGTATTTTAGTTTGATAAAAGGTGAATTTTGATACCTTTCCAAATATTTTGTGTTGTCTTAACCTTTGCAAAACTAGCCTGAAGTGTTGATCACGTTCAACTTCATTCTTGGATTATATAGGAGTGTCATCCAAAATACTAATACAAATTTGTCTTATAAATATTTAAAAACATTATTCATCATATTCAAAAATGTAACATTTGTGAGGCCAAAAGGAAAAATAGTGAACTCGTAATCACTGTATCAAGTTCAAAAGTTTTTTTTGTATATGTCTTCCTCTTTGATCCTCAACTAATGATAGTTGGATGTTAAATCAAATTTTTAAAATATTGTTGCATCTTTCATTTGATTGAATAAATCATTGATCTAGGATAGTGGGTAATGGTTTTTTATTATCACCATGTTGATCATGTGGCATTAAATGTAGAGATGGATTTAAAAAATGGTTAGATCAAGCATTAGTCATAAAAACTAAGAAAAATGCATAAAGAAATAAAAACCTAGGCCAACCTATTCAATGGGGTATGCAAATGATAATTAAGGGCAAATGAAAGAAAGCAAACACAAGTTACCTTCCCAAGAGCATCCCACCATCCATATGTGGCTAAAAACATGTTTTCCCCCTTGATTTGATGCTCAAGACTTCAATAATGGTGCAAGGCCAAACTCCTATACCATCTCAAGAACACCAACTAAACTAGGCTCATGATATGAAATAAATGTTATTCCTATCAATGAAGCTATCACATTGCAAATAAAGCATTATCAAACTACACTCAAATGACTTGTAGAGAGAATCCTCCATTATAAGTTTACATAAATGAAGCTTAATCAAAGTGGTCTTGGCCCTTCTATTTATCGATTTTCCAAATTGATAATGATCAACCATAACCATCCATCTCAAGATCAATATGTGTGTCCATGAATTAATCCAATTGTGTAAATAAAATCCATAAACATTCTCATAGTGATTTAGGAGGAAGGGGCATTAAAGAGACATGGGAATCCATAATCTTGATTTTTTTTGCATTAATGGATTATGGATGCCACCCTAAAAATGACCTCACTTGATGATGTAGTTAATAGGAATCAATTTATAGTAAATAAATATTCAATAACTTCCATAAAATTCTTACTTAAGCTCATACATTTGTTTTAATTTTCCTAAGTAAGATTAATCAAAATTTAAGAAATTCTTTGGAAATTGGTTGCACTTCATTAATCAAACTAGTCATAAAGTCATATTATTGTGTCATAATTTGATTGGAGAGGAATTAGAAGGTGATGCTAGTTACATATGAACTGTCATCCCATTTATGATGTTGTCAACACAAAATAACACATACACATGTCATGTGCTTTCAAATTAGAATAAAATAGTGATCTAAAGCACCAAAATGTGTTTTCATCATTTTGACTCTGATCAAATTTAATAATCACATAAAATACATTTTCTAATTTATGGATATATTAGCTTAAATTAGCACTTGTATACAAAAAGCTTGAACTATTTAGTGTGTTTAAGTGATTTTGGCCCAAATTGTGCATTTTCACAAATTTTGAGTAAGAATGGTAATTTCAACACAATGGTGTTAAGAATTAGATGTCTACATTTTGCCCCTATTTTATAAGGCATAACAAGACATTACACAAAGCAACATCTTTTCAAAGAAAAGAGTTGTCAATAAGAAATTGGAAATGAAATGACCCATGATGTAGAGATGGATTACAAATATGGTTAGATCAAGCATTAGTCATGAAAACCAAGAAAAATGCATAAAGAACTAACAATATAGGCCAACCTATTTAATGAAGTGTGTAAATGATAATTAAGATAAAATCAAAGAAATCAAACACACGTTACCTTCCCGATAGCATTCCACCATCCATATGTGTCTCAAAACATGTTTTTCCCCTTGATTTGATGCTTAAGTCTTCAACAATGGTGAAAGTCCAAGCTCCTCCACCATGTCAAGAACACCAACTAAACTAGGCTCATGATATGAAATCAATGTTATGCCTATCAATGAAGCTATCCTATTTCAACTTAAGCATAATAAATTACACAAATAAATGACTTATGGAGAGAAATTTGCATAATAAGTTTACACAAATTAAGATTAATCAAAGTGGTCTTGGCCCTATTTATATATTTTTCAAATTTATCAAGATCAACCATGATCATCCATCTCAAGATTAATATGTGTAGTCGTGAATTAATCCAATTATGTAATTAAAATCCATAAATATCCTCATAATGATTTAGGATGAAGGGGAATTAAAGAGGTATGGGAAGCCACAATCTTGATATTTATTACATTTATAGCTTATGGATGCCACCCCAAAAATGACCTCACTTCATGATGAAGTTAATAGGAATCAATTTACAATAAACAAATATTCAATAACTTCCATGGAATTCTTACTTAAGATCATAATTTCTTTTAATTTTCTTAAGTAAGATTAATCAAAATTTAAGTAATTCTTTGGAAATTGGTTACACTTCATTAATCAAACTAGTCTCATATTACTGGGTCATAATTTGAATCGAGAGGAATTATAAGGTGACATTAATTACATATAGACCATCATCCCATTTAGGATGTTTTTGACACAAAATAACACATGCACATGTCATGTGCTTCCAAATTATAACAAATGAGTGATCTAGAGCACCAAAATATGTTTTCATCATTTTGACTCAAAATTATTTGATCATAGTTAATAATCACATAAAATTCATTGCCCCATTTAAGTATAAATTATCCTAAATCAGAACTTGTATATGATAAGCTCTAAAAATTAAGCGCATTTAAGTGATTTTGGCCCAAATTGTGCATTTTCACAAATTTTGAGTAAGATTGACAATTTCAACGTAATGTTGTTAGGAATTAGATGTCTACATTTTACCAATGTTTGAGAAGGCATAGAGAGACATTCAGTAAAGCAACATATTTTCAAAGAAAATATTTATCAAGAATAAATTGGAAATGAAATGGACCACAATGCCTCCTTGAGAGGACATAATAGGATGAAAGAGAAGGATGGGATCTCAAAAAGAGAGAGAAAGTGAGATTAACTTGTGGAATAGATTAAATCCATATGATCTAATGATTTCACATGTTGATTCCATCGATGATCAAAATATAACTAGATTATAATGGGCCCTAAGAATGGGGGAAAGTGTAAAGTGGAAGGATACAATCCAAAAATATAAGCGTCACACTTTGAACACACCCAAAGCTAGGGTGCAAGTTTTATGCTTATAGAATGATCAATCCTGAGATAAGTTGCACACTAAAATATTACCAAAATAAGGGAAAAAGTCCATAGAGATTGTAATTATAAGAAAAAAAGAATCATGTCTCCATAGAAAGTAAATAATAATGTGCTCCATTAGATTGAATTTGATTATGTGATAAATAATTTTGCCCAAATATGGCTAATTTTGATTATTGATAAAGAATGGTTTGCCCTAGTAGCGTTGATTTAGATTTGTGACTGGTTCAAATATTGTGCCCCTATAGGGAAAATTGGCAATCAATAGTTTAAGGATATAACCTATTACATAGATTAAATATAAGAGGGTGCAAACAAATATGTGATGGTGTAATGGATACAAAGGCCATAAAAAACTAGGCATATGAGGATGCACAAAGTGTTGAAAAGAAGAATAAAGGTGGCTCAGCTGACTTGAGATACATCATATATCCAAGCACCACCTACATAGTCCAAACGGACCTCAAGCCAATGTATTTCACCTAGAAGTGGGAGATAATAGAATGAGGGATGAATAAAATTGACTAGTGTTTGATTAGACTCATAGTGTATGCCAAGAGATGACCATCTTGCATAGTGTCAGGTGTAAGATAAGCCATTAGTAACTTATTTCATTAGTGTTCTTGAGAGTTGATCATCAAATATACATCATCATTGAGACTTGGAACCAAAGCACAAAGTGCTTGATATAGCAAAATAAATTAGGAATCATAAGTATTAATAACTTATAATGGTGTTGCATTCCAATTTCATTGAGTTGGTTCAAATGTGAATACCTATAGATAAGGATAATGGTAAAATTGACCAATACCAGAGTTAAAACTATTGACATTTAAACAAAAAACAAAGACAAAGTAAAATAAAAACATAAATGAACCTAACTTAAAATCAAGATTCAAGTAGGAACAAGAATGTAGAAAAAAACAAAAAAAGAATAACTTAATAAACAACATGAAAGCAAGATATGAATAATCAAGCTCCATGTGACTATCAATATATTCTTGGAAAGCAAAACAAAGAACAAGACCAAATAAGAACTTAAAAAACCACATAAAACACACAAAATAATGAAAGCCTAAAATTTTTTAACAAATATTTTTGGAATTTTTTAAGTATCTCAACTTGATTGAGGATTAAGAGACATAGAACGGTCCAACTCATGAAATGGTGAGGGCATTGTAAAGAGTTCTCATGAAATGGTAAGAGTGTGTCAACATAAAATGCTCACAAGCTAGTGAGAGCATATGAAAATGGAGGACTAAGGTGACCTCAACATGAATCAAGCACAACCTACATAATCCCATTAGGACCTCAAGTCATAATGATTCTACCAACATAAAAGGTGATGAAGATTGACTAAGTCATAACAAGTTCGTAAATAAAGGTAAATGATAATAGTAATGACCAAGTGATGTGGCAATGCATGATAAAAATAATTTTTTCATAATTTGTCCATAGGTAATTATAATTAGGAAATAAAGTCATAATTTTGATTTTCCCAAAGTTATTTATAATCATGGGTATCAAATACAATACTAATTTGTCCATAAGTTGTTATAATCAACAATACTAGACAAGATGATAGATGAAAGATAACTTTCTAGATCAAATTTCACACTACTTCCATAGACTATCATTTAACATGAAGTTCTAAAAATTTTGAAACTGGATTGGAATCCACTCATGAAAAGTGTGGGAAGAACCAAAGGAATCAAGATCAAAAAGGGGTAAGGAAGATGACTAAAACCAAGCCTTGGTCAATGGAAAATACATGACATAATAAAATGGTACATGGTATGGCATAGAGAAAATTATAAGATAACACTTGGTTATAATGGAAACAAGGTTGCCCCCAAGCGATAATTGGCTTAGTGTGATCTCAAAATAACAAGAGAATGGCTTATTTTTCTTGCAAAATGGCCAGAGCATGGGATTAGGTTTCTACAAAATGGAGAGAGCATTAAAACTTAACAATTGCTAGAAAAATGGCAAGAGTATGGAAAAGGTGATCAAGTTAACTATTGGTGTCCTAGATTATACCCTACCTAAGTAAGAGGATTGTTCACATACTCTTACACAAATATAGTCCAACATGGGAATGAACCTAGGTTGTGGGTCACCTAAACTTAGGTCAAACCTCTGAAGAAGGCTAGCTTCCTTCTAGATCTATCACCTAAACTAAACCTAAACTAATAATTTCTTGGAAAAGGGGAGAGAAATTAACAAAAATATATAAAAGAATATAAAAATTGGGGTGATGCACTAGTAATTGGAAAAATTATACTTTGCAAAAGACACACTATGAGACACATTCAAGACCAAATAAGATCAATCCCACATAAGTATTTCAAAACATGGAATTGATTAGTTATCAAAATAGCATGAGAGGATAGATATCCACTTTCAAGCTAAATAATAAACTTTAAATTTCACTTCAAATGACTTATGAGAGCTTCCAAGCACATAAAAAAGGTGAGAAAACTTAGACAGATAAAGAACATAAATTCACTTAACCACAATACATGAATTCATAAGACACACTTCAATCTAACTTGTAAAATGATGGAGTTTAGTCTTTATTGCATTAAAAGGTGTTATAGTACAAATTTTGGCATAGCCTAAGCAAGCCAAATCATAAGAGTCTATTCTCTAAAATATCAAAGATTTATTGTCTAAAATTTTCAGAGAGTGATACATGGTAGAAGTTGGAACATGTATAGCAAAATGGATGAGAGAGGGAACTATGATGTATTAACACAATTTTGAGGATGCTTCCTCATGACCTTTATCAATAAATAAAAAATTATGTAAAATAATTGAATGCCCATTGTCCTTATCTATTAACCTAGTGTCATTCTTGGAATTCCATGTCATTATCTAGGTGATTTATTGATAAGGACCATGTCTTAGAATTGACAGAATCATGCCACATCTGCTTTGTGTGGCTATCCATACCTACTTATTAAAAATGTGACCCTAATGATATTCAAGACACCTCTCCATGATCATGTTTACATCTATATTTTATCCAATATTAAACATAGGTCCATTACAGATGAAAACAAATCTAATTATTGGTTTTCACATAGTCACAATATCCATATAAACCTTCAAACTACTTGACCTTGATTCAAAATCACTAGTCCATCTTTCATTTCTATATTAGACCCTAAGAGACATGTTCTACATCTAAACCATATGAGAGATGAGAATCTATTATATACTAGGATCCTCCATCTAAAAAAATAAACATGTTAATGAAATGACCCTACAATAGGGTTGATAGGTTCCAAATTATTGACTAGAAGTCCTGTTTAAACTTTAATAGCATTGGACCCTTATCATTAACCATCTTGCCTATATGACTATGTCTATTATTGATCAGGATATAATGGTGATATGTATTTTTAAGATTTTTCTTTCCTAGGTCGAGAAATGGTTCATCAACCTTCAATGGAAGCTCTTTAGATTCTCCTTTTGTTGATTGGTTATTGATTTCCAACTCAAACCATTTACATTTTACCCAACTATCTTCATTCCTATTGGTCTCAAATATATGCTAACTTATTGACTCTACTCACACCATTAGATCTAGACATATGAATGAATGCAAGCCATTGATTTATTACCATCCAAGATCCTTTGACATTTTGACTCAAACTCACACCATTGGATCAAGATGTAAGAATGAATATGATCCCTTGATCTAGTTGGGACCCACCACTTAAACTTAAATAACTAACTTATGAGGCCCAAATTTGACATCTATGTGAGCATATTTGATGTCTATGTGACTGTTATTAGGATTTTTGAACCCCCAATGGTTATTTATCATGTCTTAAGTTTGATGTCTACATATCCATCATTTGACATTCGTGTGACTATCATTGATGTCTGCATGACCATCAATCTTTTAAAAAAAAATAGATAAAATTTGAGCTTTGTTTTGACATTCAAATGAACATTTATTGTTGTAGGTCCAACTTTATAATCTCATAACTTGGGATAGAAGACTCACACGAGCATGAAATTTATAGGATATGATCATGACATGAAAAACAATGTAGCACTACAATCCTTTTTCTTGCAAGGCTTCTAGAGTGAAGATAAAAAATGCTCAAACAAGCTAGTATGCTCATTTTTATATGATGTCCTAGTGACAATCTAGTCCTTAAACTTTCCAAATTCATCCTTTGATAATCATTTCAAGGTTCTAATGAATTTCTAAGGTTTGTGTCACTTGGTTCATGCTCCTAAATGTTTGGACACCATGAAACCTTCTTGGATCCTTAATTTTCTCAAGACTTAATTATCAAAATTAAAAAGTTACACTTTAAGCTTACCTAAAGTGTTTCAAAATCTTTGAAAATGATATGAGATCTTCTCTTTCCACCTTTGGACCACTCATTTCATCTAAAACATTTGTTCATCTACTTAAACCATTTCTAGGTAAAAGATCTTTATGTGGGTCAAATCTAGTCAACACTAGCCTAAATATAAATTGAGCATTACCTACATACTCCCATAAGACCTTAAGTCAACAGTAGTTCAAACAACATAGTAAAATGGGACACAATGGTATAATATGCCTAAAATGAAATGGTCTATAGGGTTTCCCATAAGAGACAAGGTAAAGAAAATGGAAGGGTTAATGGCAAAATGAAAAATGGTACTACTACCCCTACTAATATGGAGATGCTCATCCTAGTCAACATATGCGACAACCAAAATAATCAAACATAAAAAATTTCTACCCAAAACCTCTTTAGAATAACTACTCTATCAATAACTTATTGCAAATCTGGACTTTAATAATGTTGTTGTGGTCCTTGTTGGTTGTTGATTCTACTTCCTTCAAATGTTGAGAAAAGATATCTTTAGAGCCTATACAAAGGAAAGTGTAGCCAAGGATGGTGATTAATGTTAGGTACATGATAAATTATATAAATGGGTAATGAAAATAGGATGTTAATGGAATGTATAATGAATGGGAGACAAATGAATATCAAGATTTTCAATCACACACAATATTATTGACTTTAGATTCAACATAAATTTGGTTATGGTGGGGCCAAAGACCTATGAATATGTTCTCAATAGGACCACTAGATTTTTTTGTTGTTTAATATTGAAAGTAGATAACATCTAATTATGTTGTAGATTGTAAGCTATATTGATATTATTTTTGACAATATCTTTATCAAGTATTGAATAATGTTTTTACTTAGTTGTTGGTACCTCGATGAGGTTTTCACCAATGAATTTGTCTTGATTATCCCATAGTACCTCCAAAAAGGTTTCCCTAAGGGACATTAGAATTTGAATTTGATTATCTTATAGTGCCTTCAAAAATGTTTAACTAAAAGATGTTGAGTTTGATCTTTGATTATTCCTTAGCACCTCCAAAAAGGTTTCACTAGGAGATTATTCTTTTTCTAAATGAATTTGGTCTTAGTCCCCCTAATATTTTTCACTTGATATGTCACTATAGATTCCATTCAACAAGGTGTGATTATATTAGTCCCAATAAATTCTTGTAGGAGGTGAAATGGAAATATAATGGATATGTTGGGTAAGAATAATGGAGTGATGAAAGGCAGCACAATCCTCATAGAATATACTAGGAGAACTTGTGTTGATGATGAAATAATCATCCTCAAAAATCATAAAAGGATCAAAAATATATTAAAATTGATCTATAATGAAATTGTAACCAATGTTGTAACAACCATGGCTATACTCTATTTTTGAAGCTGAGTCCAAGTCTATAGACTCTAAAGTTAATGTCAAGACTGAAAGTGATTATGCTTCTTATTTACCAAATTTGACCCTATAGGGTAAATTGGGATTCCTATAGGTAAAAAAATGACTCTTAGATGTTTTAAGTGGTATAATATTTTTTCATATGGTATATTATAAGTTATTTAATGTCATCTTATCCTTGGTCTTAGTCATATTAGTAAATTTGTCATTTTGAGTTATTTAAAAGGCTTGTAGGGGTCATAAATGCAAGTGGAATGGTTCTTAAGGTTTCTGAGTGTCCTAAGTTACTTTAAAATGTCCAAAAATTCATATTCCCTATCAATAATTCTATTCTCATTTGAAACTTATAGGTTATCTAACTAAAGATCAAGAAATCAAAGGAAAAAAGAGAGTTTGGCACTTGTATGGCCTATGGGGAAAGGTGATACATGGTAGAATATAATGGAATGAATATTCATCTTTGTAAAAATAACATCAATAATTGACATGCTTTTAAAGTTCTAAAAATTTCCAAAACCATTCTGATCCTTTCTTGCCCTTCTAGAGATGTAAAAGTGATCAATATGTTCATGCTTAGTATGGTCAGTAGAAGAAGTTCTAGGTAAAACACTTTTGGGAGGTGGTAGTAAACTTAGATAGATTAATTTCCATAATAGTAGTTCCAATATTGGTCAATCATGATTTATGAATCATATTTACAAGATAACTATGTTTTTCTACTTGTCAATCTGTGTACCCTATATGTTTTTCTCTTATTTGGGTAAGTTCATACAATTCAATTGGTAAGGTTGAGTCTAGAGGATGTTGGATAACTTCTCAATTACTTTCATTATTGAGTTTATTGATAGGTTTGTCCATCAAAGAGCCTTTGGAAAATGGAAGTGTGTAACTCCTTCTCTCCTTGGCACCTTAGATTGGTTGTGGCTTGGCTTAAGATTTTGGCATTATAACACTATTTTCTAGGAATTTTTTCATTATAAAACTACTCTTCTCAAAGTTTTGAAGTCACTTATGCATGATAAATTTGCATCAAAATAGGTTAAAATTCACTAGGAAAGGCATTATATTTATAGGCTTAGGAGCTAACCCCAACCCAAGGTGACTCAAGGTGGAGTTTAAACATGGAATGAGTTCAAACCTAACCTAAGTGAGTCAAGAATAACCATAGTAGATTTAATAGTTGTTAATTAATCATGATTTACAATGAATAGGCATGGGTCTCCAAAATGAGGTATTTTAGGATATTTCCAAAGAGCTTGATAAATCATAAAGGTTATGATGAAAGGCTAGGATATTCACATTTTTAAATTTTATTTTTTAGTTATTCATTAATTACACATGCATAATTCAACTAGGCTCTTAATTTGGTTTATCTTGTTAAGTAATTTTGATTAGCCATTTAGCTCTTTCAAGATTTAATATTTGTTTGTGTTCCCCACTTAATAGGTCCATAGGACAATTTGATTGCTATAATACCACATGATGATTAAGATTGAATCTATGAGATATTATTATTTCATATGATAGGATACCCCAAATAGGGATGTTTCAACATGATTGTGAGATTTGTCGAATGATGCATAAGTAAATTTGGGATATTTAATGATTTCTAGGCTTAATTTTCAATGATTGGTAAGAACTAGTCTAAAGTCTAATTGAAAGATAATTTTGGCCAATTTTAGGTGTCTACATAGGTATTATAGTTAATTACTTTTTTATTATTGGACCCTAAATTTTGGCTAAGTGTTTTGATATTTTGGCACAAAATCAGCACAATGCAGAAGGAGCATAGGACAAAAAGACTATGTCATGGAAATTGAATGGAGTAGAAGCAACATGGCATAAAACTTATAGGGTATGAAAGTATAAGGGTGTAGAAGCACTAGCACGAGAGGACCTAGTCAAAGAGGAGAATTAACCATAAGGAAACTAAGAGCATAGGACTCATAACAACAATAAAATAATTGGGAAATACATGAGAAGTGGGAAATGAGTAAGGAACAATTCTTAAGGGTCATCCAAACCTTATCCATAAAGAGTTTTGAACCATCCTATAAGGAAATAGACACATGGTAGTAAGGATATATCATAAAATGAGTATATAGGGGGTGTAAAGGCCTGGGTCCTTAGAAGAAGTTAGTTAATAAGACTTTCATGACTTTTAGTTTGTAGAGAGTTCATTGGCCAATTACTCCTATCATTTATGTTGTAAATACTTGGTTAGGGATAAACAAGTATAAATACCCCTATACAAAATCATTGTAATAATGCATTTTAGATAACATTTGTTGAAGCATAATATAAAGTTTATGGTATTTCAATTAGCTATATTGTTCAAGTTCTAGTTCATTGATAAGTTATGCACATATGAGTATGGTTGTATTGGTTAAGACTTAGTGTTGTATTTATTAAAATACTTATGGTTAAAGTGTAATATGATTTTTATGCATCCTTTTACTTTTTATAAGTAACAATTCTGAACTACAATGGCATTAATCTATGTAGTTATGGTGGCTGAGTTTTGTAATACAAAGATCAAAGTAGTTTATCTATTTTTATATATAACATCTAATTAAATATAATTTAAACCCAAATAACATAACTATCATGTTACTATGTAACATAACCCATGGGAATCGATCTATAGGTGCACACTTTGAGTGAGCGTGTAAGACCACAAGCTTGTGTGAAGGGCCATCATGCTAGCTCATTAGGGCTACACTTTAGTGCTAGAACATTATTGAGAATAAAAATCCAACATTTTAGTTCCATTTCTAGGACCCATAGCACTTGTTTCATAGTAATAGAAGATGTTTGATCATATCACCCTTGAGAGTATTGATTAATAGATTACTAAAGTTGATGATAATTTTATAGTTCCTTAATTTAAACTAGGAGTTTCTACAAATTAGTGGGTAGAATATAATATCTATGATGCTTTATACAAAAACTTTCTTTATTGAAATCCTGGTTCATTTGCATAATTGGCTATTTGTGTATGCTCAAGGATGATCATGAAATCTTTGGAAAAGATGGTCTTGGACATTAGAATGACAAAGAGCTTTAGCATGAATTGCAATACTATGGACATGAAATATTAACATCTAGTGGAGAGGATTATTGAATAGCTACATTCTAGAGTATACTATAACTACCTATTCTTGTCATGAAGAAGCCAAGTTCTAGTTCTTTAGAGAACCGTGTAGACATTATATTAGACATTTCTCATTATAAATGAAGAGGTTATTTATTGACTATGGACTTGAGACTATGCCAATGGAGAGATAAATCCATCTTTGCATGAGTTGAAAATTTAGAAGGGAAGTAGAGAAGAGTTTTCAAAATATTATTGGTTCAAAATGGTAGCCACTCAATGGGCATTGTAGAATCAAAAATATGATGAATCTTAATAGAGGAACATAGGAGTAAGTAGTATAAGAAGGGACTAGGAGAACTAAAGAAGTGATTTTAGGATTCTAAGGGAATTATAAACACCTAAGGAGGACCTCATTACTTCGAACCACACCCTATGCCACTTTTATCATATGAAGGATAAACTAACTAGACAACAAAAATGGAAGAACCAAGTTTGAACCAACCAAGCTCCCCAACCATAGTATGTGCTCATGATTTTTAATCATATGAATACATATAAATAATTAGGATATAGATAACATGAAATCAAAAACTAATCCTTTAAGGGATATTGTGACTGAGCCAATTTTAACTCATATGAAATTAACACTTTCTTTCCCTCTCCAAGGGAATTTCATGGCATAATTTAGGATGTTTAGAGGACCTAGTCTTCAAAGTGGATAGAGTACAAGCCTAAATATGATTAATAAACCAACTATCAAACCCCATGGCATAGGCATTACTTCTAGAGGCATTGAAGTTAGACTAGGAGTTGGCATAGGAGGAAGTGGTGGTCTCCCTCCCCTAGGTATAGGATATGGAGGTTCTCAACAACCACCAACACAAGCACCTCAACTGTTAATGGTATATTAAAAAATGATGTTTTACTTACTTGAATATTGAGGTGTGGAAAATTCTATAGAACATGTCCATAAGTAAAAACTTATTTGGAGGTTGTGAGGAATCACTTCCTCTGAGTGAAACACCACCCAATTCATGACTACACTTTTGGAGATTGTGCATAAGTGGTATATAAGTTTCAACCCTTAAAAAGTGGTGGTTGAATATGGTCAACTCAAAACAATATTCCTTTAAGAGTTTGACATTCCTAAATTTGAGTAAAAAAGTATAACCACACTAAAGGATATCAAGCAAGAACTAACAAAAAGTGTATACGAATATGATGTAAGGTTCAAAACACTATTTTCAAATCTATCATTTGAAATAAATGTTATTTATCATGCATAATGGTTCATGAGAGGTTTTTTAATTCCCTTTCGATGAACACTATCCCTAAAGACCTTCACTAGCCCACACAAAGCTTTAGAAGCCTCCCTCTGCATTAAATCCATTGATAGTATTGACACTAGGATTAATCCCTTTATGGAAGCCTAAATATATTTAATGGCATAATAACTTGAAAAACTAATTGAAAAAAATACACATGATACTCATAGTGGTCTTTAGTGCATTGATTGTGAGTCTAAAAGACATACCCAAAGCAACTAACCATGCAAAAACATTCATATTATACTAAATAAATTATTTGAAATCTACCATGAGGAGCATGATATACACTCTTGTCCTCTTTTTTAGTGAGATACACATTCAAATGTGTCTAAATATTTCAAAATATGTAATTCTTATGCCCATGATACTAATGATTACCAACTAATTAGTGATATTCATGAAGCACATGCGTGTGACACACACCAAACCTCTATGGCCAAAAATCAAGATAATGGTGGCTATTATGGTTGAGGTTGAGGATGAGGATGAGGAGGTGTTAATTTTCCTCCAAGATCATGTTATAAGTATGGTTCTTTAGACCACTATCAAAGAGATCATCCAGCTTACCCTATATGTGTTTATTTCAAAAAGGACCATTGGTTGGAAGAATGTCCTGACTTGTACATGGCCATCACTAAGGAGAGAAATGAAAAGGGTTTTGATATAATTGAAATTGAGAAAAAACATTGGTACCCACATTTAGGCACCCTAATCACTCAACAAGTGAATATCACTACATATAGTGGAGGACAATATCAATCTACCTCTACTCAAATTAAGAAAGTACAACATGAAAAGCCTTGAGATAGGAAGTATCCTAATGCCCAATGATAGAAGGATGTGCTCTAGGACAATATAATGATTTTATGAGAACTAAAAATCAAAATTAAATTTCTCAAGGACCAAGAAGCAATGTAATGTGTTGATATACAAAAGGCAATAGAGCCTCAAAACATGGTGTAAATTGATTTTTAGGAGCTTTAAAAGTGTATATTGGATGAATACATTATCCCACAATTGAGCATTTGGCTTCAAAATTAGGTATAATAACCAATTGAATCTCAACCTCTAATGGCTTGACACACTAAGGATCATCATCTAAATCATGCTCAATGATAAAATACCCCTATTCCTCCTACCCCTCTAGAAGACAAAGAGATACTAGTAAATGCTACCGTTGATGGTTGGGTAATTCAAGACATCCTAATTGACACTGGATTTGAAGTTAATGTCCTCACCAAGGATGCACGGTGAAAAATGCTTAGTCTAGAACTATGACCTTCATCACACATGTTTATGGCTAATAAAGCTAATGATTTACCAATTAGTGTCCTCAAGAATGCAATGGTTGATATACTTGGAGTACCTTTCAAAGTTTATTTTGAGGTTCTCGAGTTATCTGAGGTACATGACTTTCTAGATCTGTTGGAATGACCCTAGTTTTATGAAAAAAACATAGATTTAAGTTTTTAAAAGTGCTACATAAGTTTTTATATTGCTAACTAATGCATTATTATTCCCCTAGATCAAACACATGGGCCCCTATACATATAACCTATTAATGTGGAAGAAGATATTAACTACATCTAAAATGTCACTACTAGAGACAATGAGCAACATGATCCTACTTTTGATGGCATCCTCTGATAGATAGACACTAAAATTTCAAAGATATTTGAGCTATTACAAGAATATCAAGATGTATTCCCAAGAAGCTACAATTAGATGAAATAAGTTCATCCATCCCTAGGTAAGATGAATATTAAATTCGTTGATGGTTCTCAACCAATTAGAAAAAGGCTATATAGGATGAATCCTAATCTATGGGTATGCTTAAAGGAATAAATTGATAGTATGTTGCATGATGCATTAATCACCCCCATTGATGAATCTAAGTGTGTCAATCCCATGGTGATTAGTATAAATAAATATGGATGCCTCAAAATTTGCATTGATTATTGGGTACTTAATACATATTACATCACTGATCCCTTCCCAACACCATTGACATAGGAAATACTTAAAGGCATAGCTGGGTGTGATAAATATATTTTCATAGATGGATTTGTGGGATACCATCAAGTGTAGATCATTGAGGAGGATCAAGCTAAGACTATGCTTTCCACTGAATGGGGATCCTTTGTATACACTATTATGCCTTTTGTGTTGAAGAATGCACCATTTGTGTTCTCTCATATAGTTTTTGAAGTATTTAAGGATTTCATTCATAATTTTATTCAAGTGTACTTGGATGACTGAATAGTCTATGGCTTGGTCAAAGACCATTGATCTAATCTATGGCTCATGCTTGAGCACTGCCAAATCTTACAAATATTATTAAACTTGAAGAATTTTTTATTGGCTACACCTTTTGGTGTTCTTCTAGGACATATTATTTGTAAGGATGGAATTTTGGTAGACTTGACAAAATTATCTATTATTCTTCACCTCCTAGTTCCCAAGTCTTAATGTGAGGTCTGAACCTTTCTAGGACATGCATGTTACTACCAAAAATTCATTTGTGGATATGCAAAAAAATTCATGCCTTAGAGGAAATCCTAAAACATAATGAGAACTTCATCTAGATTTATTCCTACTAAGAAGCCTTTGAGGCCTTAAAGGATAAGCTAGTTACACTCCAATTCTATAGTTACCTGATTGGACAAGACCATTCCATGCCCATGTTTATGTGTCTAAAATGGTAGTTGGTGCAATCCTTGTACAACTAGGTGAAGCTCACCTTGATCACCTAATATAATTTTATAGTAAGAAACTCACCCCAACTAAGTGAAATTACACCACCATTGAGCATGGAGCATTGTCAATGGTCTCTATTCTATACAAATTTTGATAGTAATTATTGGCAACTCTATTTATATTTTATACAGATCATAAGGATTTAAATAACTTAGTAAATAAACCTATGTCACATGGATTAATCTTCCACTAGATAGTGTTGTTTCAATAATTTCAATTATGTGTCATGGTCAAACTTGGAAAAGATAATTGTGGCCCTAACCATCTATCTTGAATTGGTTTAAAAAAAATCACGTGCTATTGAAGATGAATTACCTGATGTTTAACTATTTTGTGCTACTCTTATACCTAAGAAGTTAGGAGATATTGTATACTTTTTAGCTATTGTCTTAACACCTGACTATCTAACTCCATAGGCAAAGAAACAACTTGTGATCTACACCGTACCCTTCCAACTCATAAGATGGGATCTTTACAAGCTTGGTCATGTTGAAATTATTTGGCACTATGTTATGAAACACGAACATTATAAAGTAATTCAAGAAGTTGATGAAGGTATTGTAGGAGGAAACTATGCTAGATAAGCTACCATGCATAAGGTTCTACTAACTAGATTATGGTGGCCTACTCTTTTTCAAGATGCTAAGATATATGTTAGAAAATGTGACATTTGTTAGCACATATGAAAATGAAATCGATAATATTCTATGAATCTATGTTTAATTCTCTCTCAATAACCATTTAAGTGGGATATTGATTTTTTTGGCCCCAACACTCTAGTTGGATGATGAACAGGTTCCTAGTATATCATCATAACAATTGACTATCTCATGTGTTAGGTTGAAATTATGCCAACAAGAGATTGTATCACTAATACTAATATGCATTTCATTTGGGAACATATAATAAATTGATTTGAATTCCCACTAAGTTTTATAAGTGATCATGACACCCACTTTTTGAATGAATCCATTTGCATCCTACTTGTTTAATTTATGATTACTCATCACAAAACAACACCTTATCATCCACAAGCTAATGGAATTATTGAGGCCTTCAATAAAATCCTAGGTATAGCACTGATGAAAATTTGTAATATTGGCCAAACTAACTGGGATGATAGAGTGTTTGCATTATTATGGGCTTATATAATAACCTATAGATGCCTAAACAAGAACACACTATTTAATTTGGTATATGGCAAAGAGGCAATCCTATCAGTTGAGTTCTTAGTAACATATCTTTGTATAGCATGCATTAGATAATTGGTTGAGGAGTCATCTATAAAGGCATACTTAGATACTTTTTCACATATATATGAATCCCATTTTATTACTCATTGGAGTCATGATGTGGAGAAACAAAAAGAAAAAGCATGGCATGATCGACACATCAAGCATAAAACATTCACTCTTGGCATGAAAGTTTAACTCTATGAATCCAAGTTCATGTGCCATTACATAAAACTTCAAATTCATTATGATGGTTCTTTTATCACTCATAGCATTTTCCCTACCAACATTTTTTGATTACAAAGGTCGGATGGCCAATTCCTTCTTAGGCATTACAATGGAAGATGGATTTGGTTGTATTTCACCTCTAAATAGTTAATGTTTTATAAATAATAAGGATTATGCCATTAGTATAGGATTTATTGCTTTCAATAAAAGTGTTTCCTTTATTTCACACAACTTTCCTTATTATTTGTGCTTAATTTATGTACTTTTATTTTTGTGGAGGACCAAAACCTAATTTTAGTGTGGGGTGATAGATATCTATAATCTTGATTAAAGATACACACACAAGTTACATTAGGGTAGGCAAGGTACTTAGAGTACATAAGGTATTTAGGGAATGTAAGGTACTTAGGACATGTAAGGTACATAAGTCATGAAAGTTATTAAAGGCATGTAAAAAAACATAACCTAAGGATAGGGTGTTCCTACCAAATAGTTTAAAAAATTGAAATACACAAGAACTATCTTCCAATCTAAGAAAAGCATGGGAGTTGTATTTCACTTCAAAGGAAGGCTCAGGATTGGATGTGTAATTAATATCAAATAATAATGGTTGCAATAAATTTTCCAATAACATGATAAGACATAACTATTAAATACATTTATGGTAAGAAGTGATGCTCAAAGAACGATGACCATTGAAATTTCATTAATGATGAGAAATGATGGATGAGCTAAAAGGGGATAGTAAATGTAGGCTAAACCCTTCAAGCCTATAAAAATAAAATTTAACTCATTTTTATGTTTTACCTTTGTTTTCATTTGATAGTACAGAGCTAAGAGTGAAGAAATACTAGATCTAAGAGAGAAGAGAGCAAGTTCGATTCTAGAGTGAAATATATGATGCATTAGAAGTTTATACATAGGTATTAAGCTAAGAATTAATCTACACAAGAAAATCATAAGGCTAATTTTTAATACATGGCCATGACAAGGAAGACTTTTAGGTTATAGGTTGTAGGGTAAGTCCACCATTAGAGGATAGTGAAGCTCAAAAAGATGAAGTCATAAAAAATAATCACCTATTCCTTTGGGAAAATTGGATGGTTGTGCCTTAACCTTAAAGCTCCTTAGAGGGTGATTTATCCTAAGAATAAGGCCTTAAGGATTGATCCATTACTAAAAATACCAAAGGAAGAGGAATTAATTGGAGGAGAAGTAGTATTTATTAGAGAAGAGATACTAGAAGAGTAGCCACAACATGTGAAAAGAGGAGAAACTAGTATGGTACAATAGGCCAAGAAGATACAATCATCTTCACCCCCACCATTGATGATTAAATAAGTGTAGTACCTTGATATGGTACTATGTGTAGATAAATAGGTATTTAAGGTACCCACTTTTACTATTTTTAATTACAACCATCATCAACTTGGGAATGAGTTTGAATTATAGAATGATTACTAGGTTGAGTTCTAGAATACCAAGAACTAGTTAGTGTATGACCTAAAAATATTTAATGCCTTAGATGTTGTAGGGTTATTCCAATTATTCAATTTTCCTTAATTTGGAAAAATTATGGAGGAAATCAAGTTCCTTCTCTCATGCATCCATAAGTACTACCTCTCCTTTTCTAGGCACAACATGAAGATCACACTCAAGAGGATAAATAAGGTATTGAGGCTGCAATGTTCAGGGTTAGATATGGCATATGACTTGGGGGACATCGATTAGGTATAAAATATATCCATGACACTAATATATGAAATTTAGGGCCACACCATACACATTAAGAAACTACAAGATCCTACCCTCTAGGTTTTGGCACGTATAATCATGACCAATATCGATGGCATCGATCATTGAAAGGAGATAGACATGGCTCACCTTTACATCACCCATAAAGTCATTCAAGGATTGAAAAATAATTTGATTATGTATTTTAGAAATAAAAATCATTGAGGATGTAGAGAAGACTGATTAGATACCTAGTTATAGGATTCCATGTGGAGTATTTTTTATTTTGATGGTGTTTGACAAGATCAGTGTACCATATTACACTATGGGAAAGCTAAAGTGGGTATACCTACCTGAGAACAAGTCCCATACTAATCAATATAATGCATTACCATTTTTAGGGAATATCACCTCTTAAAAAATAAAAATGAAGTCCTAGTTTGATGGGATGAAGGAGGCATTTAGGAATGAATGGCACATCCTAAAGGATTTGCCCACTTTGGCTGGTGAACAAGCACAATTCATTATGAAGCAACACTTTTATCTAGAAAATAAAATGGTCCCTTCAAGATAACTTTATGTGTGGCTAAATATACCATATGCCTTTTTAGCATGGTACTTTGTCAACTTGATGAACTAAATTTAGGATGCATAGCTTATTGGCTTGGAGGTAGATAAAATTGACTTAGAGATTCACACTCTCTAGAAGATGTATGTCAATCTAGGTAAGAAGGCCTATAGATAGAATAAGGAGATAGACCAAATAGACATAAATATCAAGCTAATACTAGTGAGATAACATGTACACAATCTATTATACATGATTGACCTAATCATAAGAGTTCAAAGGGCACAAAACATATGAGGGAGAAGTTTCCCCTAGTACCCCATTGAAGAATAAGCAAGATGGGCACAATGCCAACAAAAGATCATAGTAGGTTCATCAAAAATGATATAGGACTACCCAATCACCATGGCCTAGCCCCTCATCACCAATACCTTCACCTCCTTAACCTTATCCACCATACCCTTCTTCTCTTTGACCTTCTCCACCTTGACCTTCTCTACCTTGCCCTTCTCCTCCCCAACCTTTTACACACAAGGTTCCACCTCTACAAATCTCTCCACCCCCACCTTCTCCTTCATACATTCATCCACCTCTACCTTTACCTCATAAGACAAATCCACAGGCATCACCCCCAAAAATTTTGTCATCAGGGGTTATACCATAAAAAATGTTAGTACAAGAGCCTAAGTAGGAAGTCCTTATAGTCCAGAAGGAATAATTAGACTCTAATTTTGAGAAGACACCCTCCCTATCATGTGAAGAGGAGACCACCTTCAAAGACCCACCATTAGATATTAGCAGTCCATATGGTGAAGAGGGGGATGATGAAGAATATTAGATGAGTAGAATGGCTATTAGTAGCACCTCTTTAGATATCAAAGTAGAGGTCAAAATATTAGAACATGACCTAAATAAAGGGAAAGAGATGATCAAGTCTGAAGAAAAACCTAGGATGTATTTTTCAATCTGTGCATCTAATATCAATTAGACATCCCTGACATGATGTTATATCATGGCCACACTTCCTTGAGATACAACCTTGGATACAAGGCAACAAATTTCCTTTATTTGGACATGTATAATTATGAGTGCCATTTTTATCTCCCTTAAGATAGCCTTCTCTTAGGTATTGATGCTCTAGTGTTGCCCAAACCACTATGATTTGATCCCAAAATTATCACCCCTTTGCAAGCCAACACTGCATTCTTAAAGATGGATTTTGATGTCATGTACCAAATTATATTGTCAAAATATGATGCACATGATTCATATATGAAACATGCCTAGGTGGTGGGTATGCATGAGAAGTAAGTTACCATCAAGAAGGTGCTCGCATAAAAGTGGTTACTTTCAAGCAACAATTAAAGGAGGCCATAGAGGCAAAATTTAAGACACTGAATTTGTGAAAGATAATTTTGGGCTAAGAGGTAACATTAGTGGATGGAATGCCTCTCAATAGGGATGCCATATATAAACTAAATACCTTGGTGAACATCCTTTTGAAGTGATATAAAGAGTACCCCACACTAAGGAAAGAAGGACTAGTAATAATAGATCAATTCACTAAGGTAATTGAAGTATGCAAGTGTGCCCTCAAAAGAGTTGGGGAAGTCATCCCCATCTTAGATGAGAGTTTTGAATAGTTATCACACTCAAAAAAAATCTTAGAGGCTTGACTCCAAATAGAAGAAGCCCAAAGGTAGAAAATGGCTAATGCTACCCTCTTAATAAGGGATCACATTAAACATTCAAAAGCATTCAAAGATGTGGAAATAATGGAAAATAATATCAATTCACATCACTAATAATTGAAAGCTAATTTTATAACCTTCTAAGGATAGGTTGTCAATGAAGACTCAACATTAGAAGATGTCTAGAAGGATGCTAGCACATCCTTGGATAATTTGGTTAAGAAGGCCAATGAGAATTCTAACTAACTTGAGGATATGAAGAAGTATAAAGAGGCCATTAACGTAATAATTACTAACTTGATTGACAAATTATCACATTGGGATAATGTCAAGAAAAAGATCAAGAAAATGGAGCCTAAATCTTTGGTAAAGGCTGCTAGCGAAACTTAGTCTAGGTCAAACTAAGTGCTTAGAATGGGGTGATGTTGGACCTTAAATTTTTGTTAAGTGTTTTGATATTTTGGCATATAACTGGTACATAGTGGAAGGAGAATAGCACAAAAAGACCTTGACATAGAACTTGAATGACATAGAATCAATGTGGTACAAAACCTATAAGGCACAAAAGGATGAGGGTATAAAAGCACCAATATGAGAGGACCCAATCAAAGGGGAGAATTAAAATTAAGGAACCCAAGAGCATAGGACTTAGAAAAATAGTGGAAGACTTAAGGAGTGCATGGGAAGAATGAGATAGTTAAGGAGAGATTCTCAAGGGTCACCTAGACTTTATCCATTGGGAGTTTTGTATCGGCCCACAAGGAGATAGACACATGGTAGCAAGGTTTTAGCATAAAATGAGTATATAGGGGGCACAAAGGCTCAAGTCCTTAAGAAAAGCTAATTAATAAGACTACCATGACTTTTAGTTTGTAAAGAGTTCATTGGCCAATTATTTTTTTCATTTATGTTGTAAATACTTGGTCAAGGATAAAAAATTATAAATACCCCTATATAAAAGCATTGTAGTGATGGATTTTGGATAAAATTTGATGAAGCATAATATAAGGTTTTTGGTATTTCAATTAGTTCTATTTTTTAAGTTCCAATTCATTGATAAGTTATGCACATATGAGTACAGTTGACTTGGTTAATACTTAGTGCTGTATTTATTGAAATAGCTATGGTTTAAGCATAATATGAGTTCTATGCATACTTTTACTTTTTCTAAGTAACAATTCTAAACTGCAATAGCATTAATCTGCATAGTTATAGTGGCTAAACTTAGTAATACAAGGATCAAAGTAGTTTATATATTTTTATATGTAACATCTAATTAAATATAATTTTAACCCAAAGAACATAACTAACATGTTACTACACAACATAACCCAAAAGAATTGATCTCTAGTTGCACGCTTCAGGTGAGTGTGCAAGACCATAGTCTTGCATGAAGGGCTAGTGTGCTAGCTTGTTGGGGCTACAATTTAGTAACAAAACATTATTGATAATAAAAACCCAACATTTACCTAGATAATTAGTTAACCACCCCTAAATCCTAGTTAAATCTTCCCAAGCCTATTAAAGGTAAGTTATTTTAGCCTTCATAATAATGTCTCCATACCTGAGCCCTATTAAAAAGCAATTTAAACTAAGTTTTATCTATGATATTGAGTCTTTAAAACCAAAAATTTAAACTTGGACAAAAATAATAATGATTCCCTTGATCATCATAGATCCTTTTCGGATCAACGTTGATTTATAGGTAGTCTAACCTTAAGTTATATATCTTGATTTTTTCACACTATAACACTGATGAAATTCCCCTGGAGCACTATAAAAGAATGCCATCCTTGTTTCAGTTTGTCCACACTCTACCCAAAACCAACCACATCCTTATCAATGAGGTATTTATCTATAACACAAGAATCTTTTGTAAAGGTAAGTATGTTGTGTATTTGAATGGTTTAAGATTATGATATTGTTTGTTTATGTTTTTTAACTCTCATAATTTTATTTAGATAAACTAGTAACCAGTGTAGAAACCTTTTAGAATCTATTAAATCCATTCTTAGGCCACATCCTAAGTTTTATAAAACACACTATAAAGATCAACCATGATTATTTCTAAATCAACATCAATTATCTAATCAGTACTAATTGTGAGACAATTAGTAGTGATCCTCATGCTTATGTTTCTATCTAAAACTTGAGACTATATTAGAAATCATAAATGTTTCCAATTTACTATCTCTATGTCCTAAAATCATTCATTATTATTTTTAGATGACCTTTCTTGATGCTATACATGATGTGGTTTCAATTCATGACTTACCCATAGTTCCTTATCTCTTATTCACCAATCAAAGTGACATCTCTTTCGAGTTAGGAATTTTCATGATTATATTTACCCCAACTTGAGAATCCATCATAGAGAAACTATAAGTAAATCAAGAACAAGATCACTTACCCATAGCCTATTAGAATGAACATTTTGATAATATCTTCATGGTAGATTAATTTGTTTCATTTTAGTTATTAATCTTATCACATGCTTTATTTTAATTTATCTCATTATATTATCCTCTTGATTGCATAAATAGTGGATTGGCATCCCTTTAAGGAAGTTTATGACTTCTTTGAGCTAATCTTGTATCAATTAGTCCACCCATATATCTTACTAATCCAATCTTGTCCAAGTTGTTTTTGTTATGAAAGTAATCCTTCCTAGCCAAAAATGAGCTCCCACCTCACTAAATCAATGGTGTGCATCCCCATTATAGGTATTCCTCTTTAAAACCTATATCATTTCTATTTTTATTAAGTTGATTTTTATTAAGAAAATGAACCAAAATAATACTAAAATAATGCCACTTGGGAAGATGCACATATATTTGAACAGTATTATCGTTGGTTAATTTGATCTATCACTGGGATGACTCTTCATTAAGGGGAGGAGGATGTTATAATATAACTTTATACCCCATTTCATACAATATTATATATTTTATAGGATACTTTTATACTATTTAATTATACTTTTAGAACTATTATCTTGACCTTATTGTATGATTGGTAGATTGGCCACATTAATGATTATTGCATTTTGATTAGATCATGTCTTATTAGTTTTGGTTGATACTTGATTGATTTATACACTTATGGATTATGTCGTAAATGAGGTAACCTAATTATCATGATTTATTATTAATTTTGATTCATTTATAATACCTTATTGTATGCACCTAAATTTTCTCATCTTAATAATCTTATTAAACCCGATAATTTATCCAATAATCATAACCTTAACACATTAATTAAAATCCTAATTTCATATAAAAAATTATTTACACCCCATAAACTTTTATATACATTTAAAACTAATTAATTACCCCATTAACCTACTAACCAACCTATTCAACCACTAATCTACCCATTAGCCCACTAGCAAATTTAAAATTCCTATTTATTAAACCACCCCCTAGTTACCCTACCACCCTAGCCTCTCCTAAATACCTATGAATTATACATCTCATTTAATCCCCATCTAATCACCCATTATCCCCTAAATAAATCAAGAAACCTCTATACTAGAGAAGGTCCTCTTAGATTATAAAAATATATACACTAGAGACTTATAAATAATTTAAAATTCCCTAAAAATCCATTCCACCATCCTATAAAATCCATGATTGGGCCATGGAAAAAATAACTTTAAAATCCATAAACTCTCATTATAATCTCATAATTAACCATCTCAAAGCATTCTCGTACTCTTGCCAATCCATTCAACTATCTAAGGAAATCATTGGAGTCATTTTAAAGCTCAAAGCAAGTAATACACATTTAATCAATTTGGCATTCAAATCAATTTTAAGATCTTGGAGAGAATCCATAAATAACAAGATGATGGTAAGATTTCATTCTTAATTGTTTGATTGTTCCTTTGTTCACTCCTTTGATGTTATTGTATTGTTGGTTTTAACTTACAAAATATATTATTTGTTATCAATAACTCAAAAATACAACCTATATTGGCAACCAAAATAGGAGAACCCCTTCAATATAACTATCTTTCTTGTTATAATTGTTTTGATAGATTGAAAAACTAACTAGATAAATAACAAGTTCTGAATTTGGTCAAATTTTCATGTACAGGTGAAAAGTAATTTTGCTTTGTAAATTATAGTATTACAGTGATGGTTTTGTCATAAGATTAGTGATTTTTCACTAACCATCATTTTGAATGATAACAGTTTGTTTTTTGATAGGTTTTAGGCCTTTCTACAATACTATAGATTTGTGAAAGGTGATTTTGCTTAAAATATGTGGTTTTGACATCTAACTTATGGTTTTGTAGACTATAGTTTTAAGTCAACATAATTAGTTTAGCATAGTAATTCAAGCTTCTATGGGTCCATTTTAATCCATTTTGGTTTTTAGGGATAGGAACAAGTCTAAGTCTTTATAACCCTAATAGTCACTTTATTTTTAAGTAATACCACTAAAATACAGTTGTGATATTATCATAAAAGTTACATTATTACCTTTACAAGTTACCATTTTGCCTTTCTGGTTGAAACCCATCAAGTTGGTCTACTAACCTTTGACCCTTTTAATCATTTCCTATCTATATGTGGTTATTTTTTATGTGCAAGAAAGGAAATACACTAGCCATATATAGCGTACTACCTGAAGAAATATAAAGCTTTCATATATACCCCTTTGGCTATCCTATACAAAATTACAACTTGAAAAATAGAAATTTTGCTTTGAAATAAGAAATTTTGATTTAAAATAGGTGATTTTGACTAAAAACATTAAAAAAATATATTATTAGGATTTTATCTCTTTTAACTTCTATTAAAAGTCTAAAAATATTTTTGCATCAGATATCTTTGTGAGCTCTTTGTGTATAAATTTAGTTTTTGTTATATATATTGAAGTCATATGTAGTCAAGTGTTTTAAAGGTCAAATATTATATCATATTGTTCTTATATTTATACCTATAGCAATAGCCTATAAAAAACAATTGTAAATAATTTCTATCACATTTGTCATTTAGTCTAAAGTGTTAAATTGATAAGGTTTTTTATCTTCATGTAAATTTGCATATTATTACTCATGGTATTGTAGTGAATCACAATTTTACTTAAAAATTAGTGATTTTGCTTAACCTATACATTATTTATCATGGTTATCAGAAAACCTACAAAACCACATAACTATAGTTGCAATATTACTTAAATTTTTTGGTTTTTTAGTCTTTGGAAGTGGTTTTGTGTTAAACTAACTGTGTATCTACATTTTTATAAGAAAGAAGTAGTTTTGCCTATTTTCAAACTACTAATCCATTTTATGTAGGACCATATAAGGAGGAGGCACTATATTGGTTTAATAACTTGTGGTATTTTAGGAAGAATGCCTAAATTAAGCTTTTTAATCTTATAATTGTATATATCTTTGTGTGTCTTGCTTGCTTAAATTTCCTCACAAAGGTAATTAATTGAATAAATTAATATTACATGGTTGTGTGTCAACCCATCTTGTTTAGGATAATATATGACATGGAATTAATCCCCATGCACTTACTTAGTCATTAGGGTTTGGTAATGTATATTTTGTCATTGTTCATTTAATCAAACTTTGTGTTTTGAAAGAGTATAAATATAAGAGAAAACTACCATTAGGCTAAGCAGTTGACCCGATACATGTCATCCATGAACTATGAATTATAAAACACCCTGTACATATTTAGGTGCCATATACCTTCACATATCTTGGGGACTCCCTTAGACACCCTTGTGTATATTTAACATAAGACCCATCATCTGTAATAGGTATTCTATTGTTAGAGTCAATATTAGATCCTAAGTAACCATCAAGTGCATATAAGGTTAAAAAAGGTTTGGTAGATTCTGTAATGGGTCATTGGTCTATAACCTCACTTGTGAAGCCATTAGATAATGTAGGCATCAAGTTACACATCCATTTAGTTGACTAAAACTAAGACTCATGATTGGGCATGCTTGTGTGAGTGTTGTGCTAAGGCCCATATTATTTGTGAGAAAGATCATCCTATCCCTTCTATTAAAAAAACCTAGATACCCTTAGGACATATCCCATCTTAGAATCAAAACAAAAAATCACTTCATATCACTATTCATACCTTTTAGGTAATAAAACCTTTATCTTGAAACCAAAAATTTTAGTGGTCACTCTCCATTCTATTCATCACTTTAATTAACCTATCTTTGATCAAACATTGTAAATGTTTGGAACCTTGTTTGATTTAATCTATCACCCATCATATCATTATCCTATCTTCTGATACCTAACACCTATATAATCCTGACCTTGCTAGTATGAAAGGTATCTATTTGTCTTATCCTCTTTGTCTTTTTGCTAGAATAAATCCTTATAAGGTGTTTACTTTGGTAATATTTGGTCACTCTAGCCTTCATATCCAAAAAAAACAAATTAAAATATAAATCACATATAATCACTTCTATTGACCACTTTGAGTCTTAGGTTTAAGACAAAATTAGTATCTAAATTCATCTTCTCTCCCGTCATCCTATATCAAAGTCACACCTAATCATTGTTCTTACATCACCTTCACCTAAATCATGCCTATTAGAACTTGTGCCTAAATTATAAGAATGATACAAGGATCCAATCAAGAAAATGACATCTTTGGGAATATAGGTGAACAAAACTAGGATATTGATGACACACATAGTGATATGCATACCCCTATAGAGGAAGACTAGTTTATAAATGACTTATTATATAGTGGTGAGGTTAGGGCTCAATTTGACCAATACATCTATGAAAATCATGATTAAATTCTTGCCAAAGTCATTCGAATGGGGGGTAAACTACCCTCTACCTTTGACCAAAGCCTCTTACAACATCTCATCTTCCCATCCACTAGACCTAACACTCTACCTCATCAAAATAATGTCAACAAACAAAAAGAATAATATAATATTATGGATCATGAATAAGAACTTAATGAAGAATAAAAACCCCCATAAAATAATAATGTTGAGGTTGACAGGAGAATAAACTCCTTAGAGGATTAATCAGACCAATTAACTCAACAAATTACTTCGCTTGCCTCTCAATTTCATACTTAAAACCAAAGAACCACTTCACCAAGACAACATGTTAGAAATACCAATCCTGATCACTTTAGACTACAAAAAGCCAAACACAAACCTCTAATCCCCTAATGGACAACTCATTTTCTTAAGAGTGGAGGATGATTAAGGAGACTCTTCAATAGATTGATCCTCACACCCAAGTAATGAGATATAAATATGAAGACTTTTTACATATCTCCTTTGGATAAGAGTATCTTACAAGTACCTTTCCCATCAGACTTTAAGATCTTGAAATTTGATAAATATAAAGGGAAAGGGGATCCATAAGACCATGTGAACTAATTATATGTGGAATTTAAGGAGGTTTCATATTATTATCATTACCTTCTTAGACTCTTCCCCAAAAGTCTCATAGGACCTACCTTAGAATGGTTCATGCATCTACCTAAAGGGTCCATATCTAGCTTTGGGGAGTTGAAATAAAAATTTGTGCAACACTTATCCTTCAACAATGAGCAAGACATTTCCATTATAGATATTTTTAATACTAATAAAAGAAATGGAGAGATCTTAGATTCATTATTACAATGTTGGAGAAGCCTCACTAGTCAATTCTATTACATGGTTCTAAGAAGGAGTTGGCCAAAATATTCATTAACAATCTCAATGCTAAATTAAAATATAAACTAAAGCTACAATGTGCCAAGTCTTTTCATGAATCATAGAAGAGGGGATTAAAATTTAAAAGGCACTCATTGAGAAAAGGTAGACTTAAAGTATATACCCAAAATGAATAGATTTAGAATCAGGATAATGCTTTTTTAGGTAAGCCTAAGGTCTTTAACAAAAATAAAAATGTTGTAAGAGATAGTGTAATAGATTATAAACATGTGTAGATAGTGCAAAGAGCTTCCCCTAATAGCAAATAAAATATATCCACTATAAGGGTACCATAATTAAATCTAAATCCCTAAATGGGAAAAGGCCTCTGATTAGTCTTGGTGTACCTATATAAATGGTCCTACAATAATTAATCACTACTAATATGATTACTCTCCCTAAAATTTAACCATTGGATGATAGTAAAACATGACAAAATTGGTATCACAAATATGAATTATATCAATATCATATATTCAAAGGACATGATACTAATAAATGCATGTAGTTAAGGCATTACATCCAATATTTCATTGAGAAAAGAAATATATAAGTAGAAGGGGAGAGTCCAACTAGTCAATCCAAAAATCAGTAGTTGGAAATATATCAGGACCCCTTACCTAAGTGTTGGGTGAATATTTTGTTGACTAGCTAATTGGCATTCAAAATAGTTCCTATCACCACAGCATAGGGAGCTTGGCCATCCAGATGTGTAGGTTTACTGCATCACAAGGGGACAAATGTCTCCTCTCATCAAGGGGAGGTTTCCTATTAAATATGTGGAGCTATACATAATATAAATAAGCAAAAATTAAGACACATGGGTGAGACAAACCATCCATCTCTCTTCTTTCAGAGATGATGCACATAGACAAAGGAGAAAATCTTAGCTATAAATGCTGAAGGCACTTCTCTTCTTTCATAAGTGTCGCTACAAGAAATAGCAAGAGTTTCTTTCAGATAGTGAAATAACCAGTGATAAAAAGGGGCGTAGTAATAGCAGGATGAAACAGAGCACAAAGTCTCCACCTCAACTACCCAAAGAGTATATCACAAAGGATAATGGGGGCACAAAGTCACCCCAGAATCCTCAACACAAAAAGGAAAGGAAAACATAGATTGAAATCAATGGTGAAAGCACAAAGTCTTCTCACAGTTGGTTTTAGGACACTTCTTTGTTACCTTCACTAATTTTCTGCACCAAATTAAATAAATAAGGACACCTTCAAATGACACAAGTCAGAACAGCACAAAGTCTATGAAAAACCTGCTTTCTCATTTAGATAACAATGGAAATGAAATTACAACTTGAGCTCAAAGTCTCAATCTTCTTCTTTCAAAATGGGCAGAGTTTTGTTCTTGTAAAAAATGAGAAGTCTCTTTTAAAAATGAGAAAATTAACAAAATTATAGACATTACACAAGGATTAGCACCTTTTTCCATGGGATGGCCCATGCTATAGTCAATGTCTTCAATGTGTCTCTAGTTTGGTCTGGAGAGACCATGCTGAGAATAGTGCGCTAACATAACTATGGCTTGTCCCTTCATTTGACATGTCTCCTCCTTAATATGGACCATCTGGTCCTTTACATATTTGTCTTTACTTCATGGAAGAGAATAGGCCACATCCTTAGTTTGGTGTGCTCAGAAGTCTACTCGATCCACTATTTCACCTACTGGAAATAACTCTTTCAAAGATATTTCTGATCCTTTAGTCTCGTTCCACTCTTCACTACTCAAGTGCTTCTTTTCTATTTATAGCCCTTCTTTCCTAAGTCTTTGGGGGCATCCTTTCTATGTCTTTGACAAGTGGCAAGTTCTACTATTATGAAACTCATTAAAAACTTACAAAAAATGGGGTCCATGACACGTTTTTCCTAAGCAACTCGAAAAGGGGAACACAGATGCAAACATTTGTCATGTTCCACTGAGTCATAATAGGACATGTGACATATTCTAATTAACTTATAGAAGCTTTATAAACCTTTGGGGGTCCTATAGAAGATGACACGTAGCTTCTACTTTACTTTATAATGGACACATGGTAGCTTTCGCTACACTTTTTCTTTTTCCATCAAGCATTTTTCCATAGGCTTTTCTCTTCAATCAGGGTTTTCCTTCAGACAAAAGTCTAAAGGAATTCCTTTGGGCTCTACCTTAGTCATTTTCCTACGAAAAATACTTCCAAAATAATTCTAACAGCTCTTTCACTTAATAATTTCCTTCAGATAAAAAGTCTGAAGGAAATGTTCTCTATCGGCCTTTGAACAAAACCGAAGGAATTCTATCTTTTTAGTTAGTTACTTGGTTCTTCCTTTGAGTTCTACACTCTATTTGAATTTCAACAAATATTCCCTTTAAATTTGACATTTGTAGGGCTGTCAATGGTTGCTAACTACTTGAATTGTGTTGAAATTTGAACCTGTGAACCATTTAAAAGTTCATTGGTTCAAAGCTTCATCAGTTCACTCTGTCTCTTTTGGTCCATCACTTCCTTGCTTAAGCACTTCTTTCCTTGATTGAGGCCACCTTTAAACCTTTGAACCCATGAACCATCAAACTTTAAACTCTTTTGGTTTAGGGTTTAATCGGTTCATTGGTTCATCCTTTGTTTGTCACTTTTTCTTTCTAAGCTCTTTGATCTTCATCGCACTGGTTGAACCTTTAAACCTGTGAACTCATTGAACCTTTTGGTCATTGAACCTGTTGATCCATTAAACCCATTGAACCTTTGAACTAAAGTGGTTTAATGGTTTAATGGTTCAAGCCTGCTCTCTGATAAGTGTTTTGAAGCCATTGAACCTTGAAGTGGTTAAACTTTGAACCTTGACAAATGCACTTAACTCCTGTTGATGATGTTAAACCTTTGAACCCATTGAACCCATTAAACCAAAATGGTTCAAGGTTTAATGGTTCAATAGTTTGATTCTTTCTTAGAAGCTTGTCGATGGATGCTTTGATTGAACCTTGGCATTGAACCAATCCTAAAAATGACTGAGTGCTAGAAACTTGTTCTTTTGAGAGCTTGCTTCTTTCCTATAGAGTCTGTAGAAATCAACTTGTGAAGCCCGTAGAACTTGGCTTGCAGAGTCTGTAGATTTTCTTCCTATAGAGTCCATAGATTCAAGTTTGCAAAGTCCGTAGATTTATAGAAAGCCTAAAAAAAAGGAATTTGAAAGCTTAGAACAAATTTTGAGAAGGAAAGAGAGAATTTTTGGTCTTGTAGGACCAAGATAGCTCATATGTTGTTCTAAAAATGAGTGACTTTTTTTGGGACCAACAGCTGGCTCTAGTTGGGGAACTTCCTTGTATTGCAAAAATTGATTGAAGGGAGTAGTATCCAAAATCTTTAGTGCCTTAGAAGCGTGCCATTGGGCTATGGAGTCATGCTACCCAAAAAAAAAGGCTCCAAAAAATGAAAACAAAAGAACAAAATAGAAACAAAAGACTATACAAATACACATATGTACAGGGGGAACTCATCTAATACTTTAAGAGTTGAAGTGCTTCAGATGTTGCCCATTGTGAGGCAGATAAAATGGCCTTCTATCCTAATAAACCAACAAGAAGCCATTTTCCCCCTATAATAAGTGATGGGCAAATGGAACTCTCCACCAAGAATTCAATCTCCTATGTCTTCCTCTTGGTTCTCTTCTCTTGCTGCCCCTTGGCAAGACTTGCTTTCTAGTTTGAGAACCATGAATCTTGGTTCTCCTTCAGAGTCCCTTTTTTTGATTTTGATGGGTAGTAGCCTGGTCTATTACCATAATTTGTTGTTTTGATAGTTTAGTCTAGCACATGTCTTGATTGTCCCCTTTAAATGCCTGATAGACCACCAGTTTGGCATCTCCTTTATCTCGAGTAGCTCCCCATTTGAGTAACAGTGATTCATACTTGGTAGTGTTGTTAGTGTTGTTGAACTACAACTCATGTAAAGGAAGAATATCCTCCTTAGGAGATATCAACACCAACTTTTCCCTAGGACCTATAGAGGAATTGTTGCCATCCATTTTCTGAATCCAAACATCACCAAAAATGGATATTCTATTAGATTTCTCTTCATTAGAGATGGAAGACCCTTTTTCATTTATACTGTGCCCTACCAATCCTTTTAATGTCTAGTTTTAATCAATTCTTAGATCACCACCTACTGGAATTTCATCTCTAAGAACATGGACATCCTCTATGGTCAAGAAGTAATCACCCATTCCTAAAAACTCAAACATAATTTGAGCTTCAGGGGCTGATGTTTGGGTCTTGACATCTTGTACCAACTTGTCCAACTGATCAGGGTTGGATTGTAGGACTTCAAATTTAGTCATTTGACTTTTGGTCTTTTTGACATGATCAGTTATGTCAAATTACTGAATTGGACTAGGCACAGAGGATGGGTGTTCATCCTTTTGGTTTTTGGGAGGGGTGGGAGGACTGGACTGCAAAATTGAAGTAGAAGTTGTAGAACTATTTGGGATACTTACTTCTTTAGCAACCACTAGGTCCTTTGGTTGGAAAGACAGAGTGGTTCCACATTCAATAATTGAAATTGCTAGTTGAGGTTGTTTCTCTATTTTTCCTTTATTAGCTTACTGAGCTGACTTGTTTTGGGACCGGGTGAACACATCATATGGTCCCTCATCTGCATCACCTTCACTTCTAGGTTCATCCTAGTGATCTAAGAAACTAATGATGGAGTTGCCAGCTAACTCTTCTTGATCCTCTATGAAGAGGTCAACATTATTTTCTTGATTAAACTCAGGTTGGAAAGAGAAATCATTCTTTGTTTCCAGATATCCAACTGCTGAGTTGGTTGGAGGTGCTTCAATGGTGAGGTTCTTTTGTGGAGGAGGAAGGTGATTTTGCTATCCCTGATTCCTAGTAGCATTGCCTTGGTACGCTTGATTCTAAAATGTCCTCTTGGGCATATCTCTATATGTAGGAGTAGATGACATCCCTTGTGCCATTTGCTTTTTGAGAGCTAGCATCTCATTTGCTAACTTTTGTACCATTGGGTCAGTGTTAAATACAGGTGAATACTCATAAGATGAAGAGGATTTACCTTTATTAGGGTCTCTCCTTATCTTTCCTACCAAGATAAGGTCATCTTCTACCTCAGTATCCAAGTCCTGAGTAGCCTCAAGGTCTATATGTCTAGCTCGTCTCAACAAAAAACTCACTTCAGGTAGCTATGAGTTGATGAAGAAACACATGAGATTCTGAGGTGTCAGTTGGTCGATCATGGGAATCCTATGCCTTAACTTGTTAAACTTGGCAATGAAGTCCCTCATAGGCTCATGAGGCTCCTTCTTCATTTGTGTGAGCTGGGCCAGCAAGGCATGTGCATCCTCTACTAGCCTGAACTTCACTTCAAATTTAGCTTTGATAGTGTCCCAGCTAGTCACTGATCTAGTCTACAGATGGTAAAACTAGTCTACAGTAGCACCTTGTAGTGTCTCCATGAAAAGCCTGACTGCCACATCTTCAAATTCCACCCCTATTACAATATAGGCTATGCTGAAAGCTGCAATGTGTTCATCAAGATGAAGCTTCCCATCACCCATCACCAAAGAATTTGGGGAAATTCTTTCTTGAATTGCATGGAAGTTCATGTAGAGGTGGAGTCAAGTTGAGTGGGCCAAAAGAGTTACCCCAGGGGCCTTGAACTACCATTATTTAATTATGACAAATAGGGATAACAAATTTGGGTGGAGTGGCTAGATTGTAGAACAAAAAATGGGAAAGGATAGGCTCAGCTTCAAATTGAGGATTGAGGCTTCAAACTACACGCTCTTTCCCAGTAGCTCTAGTTTTGTAGACCATATAAAGTAATGGAAATGGAGATGGAGGATGGTAAGGCTAATGATAGTGGGTAAGACATGGAACTGAGTCACCAAAATCTATAATGGATAAGGGTTATAATGATTATGGGTAAGACACAAGAGATGTTTCAATCTGAAACTTGAGGTTCCAAATTGCACAAAATTACTGTCCCCAGTAGAGTCACCAAAAACTGTTGGGTGAATATTTTGTCGACCAACTAACTAGAATTCAAAATAGTTTTATCACCACAACATAGGGAGATTGGTCATCTAGATGTGCAAGTTTACTACATCACAAGGGGATAAACCTCTCCTCTCATCAAGGGGAGGTTCCTTATTAAATATGCAGAGATATATATAATATAAATAAGCAAAAAGTAAGACACAGGGGTGAGACAAACCATCCATCTCTCTTCTTTCAGAGATGATGCAAAAAGACAAAGGAGAAAATCTTGGCTATAAATGTTGAAGGCACTTCTCTTCTTTCAGATTTGTCGCTATAGGAAACAACAAGAGTTTCTTTTAGATAGTGAAATAATTTGTGATAAAAAGGGATGTAGTAATAGCAGGATGAAATAGAGCACAAAGTCTCCACCTCAACTACCCAAAGAGTATATCACAAAGGATAATGGGGGCATAAAGTCACCCCATAATCCTCAACACAAAAAGGAAAGGAAAACATAGATTGAAATCAATGGTGAAAGCACAAAGTCTTCTCACAGTTGGTTTCAGGACACTTCTTTGTTACCTTCACTAATTTTTTGCACCAAATTAAATGAGTAAGGACACCTTCAGATGACACAAGTCAAAACAACACAAAGTCTATGAAAAACTTTCTTTCTCATTCAGATAATAATGGAAATGAAATTACAACCTAAGCTTAAAGTCTTAGTCTTCTTCTTTCAAAATGGGCAGAGTTTCATTCTTGTAAAAAATGAGAAGTCTCTTTTACAAATGAGAGAATTAACAAACTTATAGCCACTACACAAGGATTTGCACCTTTTTCCATGGGATGGCCCATGCTATAGTCAATGTCTTCAATGCATCTCCAATTTGGTCTGGAGAGACCATGCTGAGAATAGTGCACTACCATAACTATGGCGTGTCCCTTCATCTAACATGTCTCCTCCTTAATATGGACCGTCTAATCCTTTACATTTTTTTCTTTACTTCATGGAATAAAATAGGCCACATCCTTGGTTTGGTGCACTCAGAAGTCTACTTGATCCACTATTTCACCTACTAGAAATAACTCTTTTGAAGATATTTCTAATCCTTTGGTCTTGCTCCACTCTTCATTGCTTAAGCACTTCTTTGCTCTTTATATCCCTTCTTGCCTAAGTCTTTGGGGGGTCCTTTCTGGGTCTTTGACAAGTGGCAAGTTCCACTATAATGAAACTCATTATAAACTTATAAAAAATGGGGTCCACAACATTTTTTGCCCTAGCAACTCCAAAAGGGGAACACAGATGCAAACACTTGTCACATTCTGCTGAGTCATAACATGACACGTCACGTATTCTTATTAACATATAGAAGCTTTAGAAACCTTTGGGGGTCCTATAGAAGATGACATGTGGTGGCTTCCACTCTGCTTTATAATGGACACGTGGTGGCTTCCACTGTACTTTGTCTTTTTCCATCAGGGTTTTCTCTTCAGTCAGGATTTTCCCTCAGACAAAAGTCTGAAGGAATTCCTTCAGGCTCTGCCTTAGTCATTTTCCTATGGAAAATACTTCTGAAAGAATTCTAATGGCTCTTTCACTTAAAAATTTCATTTGAAAAAAAGTTCAAAGGAAATGTTCTTTGTCGGCCTTTGAACAAACCTAAAGGAATTCTATCTTTTTAGTCAGTCACTTGGTTCTTCCTTTGATTTCTGTGCTTTATTTGAATTTTAATGGATATTCCATTTAAATTTGATGTCTACGGGGTTGGCAATGGTTACTAGCTACTTGAACTGTGTTGAACTTTGAACCTGTGAACCATTTGAAAGTTTATTAGTTCAAAGCATCATCAGTTCACTCTGTCCCTTTTGGTACATCGCTTCCCTACTTAAGCACTTCTTTCCTTGATTGAGGCTACCTTTGAACCTTTGAACCCATGAACCATTAAACTTTGAACTCTTTTGGTTCAAGGTTCAATCATTTCATTGGTTCATCCTTTGTCTATCACTTGTTCTTTCTAAGCTCTTTGATCTTCATCATACTAGTTGAACCTTTAAACCTCTGAACTCATTGAACCTTTTGGTCATTGAACCTGTTGATCCATTAAACCCATTGAACCTTTAAACCAAAGTGGTTCAATGGTTCAATGGTTCAAGCCTCCTCTCTGATAAGTGTTTTGAAGCCATTGAACCTTGAAGCAATTGAACTTTGAACCTTGATAAATGCACTTAACACTTGCTAATGATGTTGAACCTTTGAACCCATTAAACTCGTTGAACCAAAATGGTTCAAGGTTTAATGGTTCAATGGTTTGATTCTTGCTTAGAAGCTTGCTGATGGACACTTCAGTTGAACCTTGGAGTTAAACCAGTCCTAAAAATGACTGAGTGCTAGAAACTTGTTCTTTTGAGAGCTTGCTTCTTTCCTACAGAGTCCATAGAATCAACTTGTGAAGCCCATAGAACTTGGCTTGCAGAGTCCATAGATTTTCTTCTTGTAGAGTCCATAGATTCAAGCCTGCAGAGTCTGTAGATTTCTGGAAAGCTTGAAAAAAAGGAATTTGAAAGCTTAGAAAAAATTTTGAGAAGGGAAGAGAGAAGTTTTGGTCCTGTAGGACCAAGATAGCTCATATGTTGTTCCAAAAATGAGTGACATTTTTGGGGACCAACACTAAGCATGATTAGAGGTAAAAGAAACCACTTAAGGATTAAGGTCAAGCCTCCACTTCCAATAGAAATAATTAACATTACATTTCATACCATTATATCAATACCATTAAAATCAGAGGCCCCTAATATCATACATAGTCACCATCCACCATTCTTATAATTAATAGGGTAATAACTGACTATGTAATAACTACACGGTGTGGAAAAATGATAATGCCTAGAACATATTCAAAGGACCCATCCACCTCAACATCTCAAAAATTCAATATCTATAAAAAAATATCGATCTCTTCTATAAAACCATATGACATCATCCAATAGCTTGAGAAGACTCTAACTCAAATATTTCATATGGATCTTCTTAAGACATCATCGATACATCTAGAGATTTTCAATAAAGTCCTGAATGAACTCAAAGTCCTCAACATATTGATACAATAAAATTTTAGGCATTGATGGGTCATTTATCTCCTTCCCCATAGATTATTATTGGTGCACAAGACATTCCACCTATAAGCCCACACCATAACTATCTATTATTCATTAAAATTTCCATCTCCAATCAAAATATCCCATAGGTACTCATAGATGGAGGGTTAGATTTAAATTTGATCAATTTGGAATTTATCAATAAGTTAAGGTAATTCAATTCTTCATTAGGATATACTATAATAATTATCAAAGAATATGATGTTAATGAAAGTCTATCTATAAGAATTATTTATCTTCCTATAGCTATCGCACCCATAGTCCACCAAACTTTAATTCATTTAGTGGATGTTGATCTCCCATATAATTTACTTTTGGGATGTCAATGGATAAATGAATTATGAATAGTTCCTTCCACCCTCCATTAATGGTTAAAATTCCCTCATTTAGGAATGGAGGTTACCATCCTAGGGGAAATAGAACACTTTCATAGCTATCAAATAGACCAATCTCATCCTATTTGTTATTTCCCTGGCACTTATAATTACACTCGTAATACAAAATCTATGAACTATATCCACCTTGATGATCTAACACCTGCTTTGAATGAATCCCTAATCATCACTCATCTTAAGATCACTTATAAGGGTTGCATAGAGTATGAATATAAAACATTTTATGTTGGAGACCTACCACTCTCCCCACATAGCTATGGGTCCTCAGCCATGAGGAAAGATAATCCTATTATTTATTAGTTTGGATCTAAGGCCTTTAATAGTGCAAGCATGATATCAAAAGAACACTTTGATTAACCAAATGATTCATGCCTTATCCCTGACAATGAAGCCTTAGAGTTCCATAAATATAAGTACCCCTAGCTTAAATAGATGCTTTAGATGATGAATTATTAGGGCAAGGACTAGGAAGATATGAACAAGGTAGGATTGAACCTATAGGGGTTAAAGAACACCTAAAACATCTTGGTATAGGGTAAAAACCTCTAGGAATTGACATAAGCACTATCATATTAGACACTTTTTCAGTTCTTGATGAGTCTACCTTTAATGAAGAATTCAAAATAGGTTCCATCTATAGTCTTTATGGGGACCTAGATGCCACCAATCTCTTACCTGACACTACCATTTCCACTATCAACATCTCCCTTTGTTATACCATAATTATAGATTGGGATTAGAAGAATGAGACTTCCTTTGATTTATTCCATAATGATGAAGACATTATTGAATATCTAGGAACAAGAGATTTTATTCTAATAGAAGATCACAAGAAAGGGTTCTCTAATAGTCTAAATGAGCTTGCATATTTTGGAGAGAAATAAACATCTCTAAATCAAATCAAATAAGAGGAATATGAAACTAAAGACCCATCTTCAAATGTGGAAGACATCTAACCCACTCCCGATGAGTTAGAATCTAATCTAGAATTAGATATGGAGTTCCCAAATGAATTTAATTTATAAATAGAAGAATTACCATCACCCTTAATATATCTACAAGACCAATCACCTTCCTTCATTAATGAGGTTATGAGAGAAAATATTAGAATAAATTAAATTCCTAAAATGGTCAAATTGGGGGCAATTATTACATCTAAAGAGAAAAAAATCCTTATTGATCTTCTCAAAGAATATATAGATGTATTCATAGATGTGGGTCATCGACCATGAGGAAAGATAATCCCATTATTTATCAGTTTGGGTCTAAGGCCTTTAATAGTGTAGGCATGTTATTAGAAGAATAATTTAATGAACCAGATTATTCATGTCTTATACCTAATGATGAGGCCTTAGAGTTACATAAATATAAGTACCCCTATCTTTAAAATATGCTTCAGAAGATGAATTATTAGGGGAAAGGACTAGGAAGAGATGAACAAGTCAGGATTGAACCTATAAGGGTTCATGAACACCCAAAACATCTTGGTCTAGGGTAAAAACCTCTAGGAATTGACCTAAGCACTATCATCTTGGACACTTATTTAGTTCTTCAAGAGTCTACCTCTAATAAAGAAGTTGAAATAGGTTCCATATATAGTCTTTATGAGGACTTAGATGCCATCAATCTCTTACCCAACACCACCATCTATGTTATCAACACCTCCCTCTATATCCCACAATTATAGACCAGGATCAAAATAATTATCCTTCCTTCGATATATTCTATAATGATGAAGCCATTATTGAATATCTAGGAGCAAGATATTTTATGCCATCAGGAGATCAAAATAAAGGGTTCTCTATCAATCTAAATGAGTTTGCATATTTTGGACAAAAACAAACATCTCTAAATCAAATCAAAGAAGAGAAATATGAAAATAAAGACCTATCTCCAAATATAAAATACATCCAACCCACTCCCAATGAGTCAAAATCTTATCTAGAATTAGATATGGAGTTCCTAGTCAAATTTTCTTTAGAAATAGAGTAATTACCATCACTCCCAACATATCTATAGGACTAGTCACCTTCCTTGATTAAGGAGGTCATTAAATTAAATCTTGGAATAAATGAAAGTCCTTAAATGGTCAAATTGGGGACAATTATTACATTTGAAGAGCAATAAATCCTTATTGAGTTTCTCAAATAATATATAGATGTATTCATAGGGAGTTATTCTAATACACTGGGGCTAGATCTAACCTTGGTAGTGCATCATTTAGTGGTTCATCCCAATGCAAAACTTGTTAAATAGAAAATTCATAAAATGCATCTAAAGGTGGGCCTCTTGCTTAAAGAGGAGTTTCATAAATTCTTATAATTCAGGTTTATCCATCCAATTGATTACTCTGAGTGGATATCTAATATTATCCCCATGGCCAAACCATACAGAGGAATCAAAATTTATACCAACTTCTAAGACATAAATAAATCATGTCTTAAGGATGAATTTACCTTACCTAATATATAAATGATCATGGACTCTACTACAAGATATGAGGTGTTATCCCTCATGGACGATTTTTCCAAATATAATTAAATTAAAATTAATCCTAAAGATCAACACAAAACAAATTTTATCACCCCATGGGGGACTTTCTATTATCAAGTGATGCATTTTAGTCTTAAAATGTGGGAGATACTTACTAAAGGGATATGATAGTAATATTCCATGACATGATGCATGACATTGTAGAATATTACATGGATGATATACCGGGGAAGTCTAAACTCTAATCAGAGCATCCTATGATCTTAAGAAAAATCTCTAAGAGGCTCAAATAATATAAGTTTAAATTGAATCCTAAGAAATGTGTGTTTATAATTATCTTGGGTAAACTATTGGGGTTTATAGTATGTAGGAGAGGAATTGAAGTAGATCTAGCAAAAGTAAAAGATATTGTTGAAATACTTCCTCTGAAAAACTTGAAGTAATTAAGAAGCCTTCAAGGAAAATTATAGGATTTTCATTGGTTTATCTCATAATTTGTAGATAAGTTTCACCCCTTAATTCATATCTTAAAGAAGGGAACTCATAATGTAAATAGGCTTTTGATAATTTAAAACATTATCTACTTAATCCCCCAGTTTTATCACCACCTATCTCAACAAGGCTATTACTCTTGTATAGCTCTAAAACACCTTGTGTTATAAGGGAATTATTATCTCAACATAATGATAAAGGTATAGAATGAGTAATTTATTATTTAAGAATAACATTGTAGTGTTTGATTACAAAGAGGATTTGTTCAAACATTAGTCATGAAAACACAAAGAATGCATAAGAACTAAAATCCTAAGACAACCTATTTTGTGGGGTTTGCTAATGATAATGAATAACAATTGAAAGAAAGCAGATACCTATTACTTTCCCAAGTTTTTCCACCATCCAATAGTGGTTATAAGTGTGTTTTCTCCCTTGATCTAATGTTATCTTCTTTATCAACAATGGATGCCAAACTCCTCCATCATCTCAAGACCGCTATGCATAATGTAAGCTGAAGATAAGAAATATAATCTATACCTATCAAATGAAGAAAACATATAAAACATAATGATCAACACAAAGAAAGGTTGTGGAGATAATTCTGCATTATAAGTTTAAAATATTTTAGCTTTTTTAAAATGAGGAAGAGAGTCCTTTTATTTATAGATTTTATAAATGAGCTAGGATCAACCATGACCATCCATCTCAAGATTGAGATGTGTGGCCATGGATTAATCTAATATTTTCAATTAAATATATAAATATCCTCATAATTATTTGAATGTAAAGACTTTAATTAGGCATGGGTATCCATAATCTTGATATTTTTTGCATTTATGGCTTATGGATGCCACCCCGTAGATCATGTCACTAGGTGATGCTGATATTGATAATCAATTTACAATAATGAAATAATCGATAACCTCCATGGAAAATCCACTTAAGCTCTTGATTTTGAAATAATTATCTTAAATAAGATTAATCAATTTTAGTGCAATTCTTTGAAAATTGGTGCCCAATTAATCAAAATGGTCAAAAAGTCATATTACTAGGTCATAATTCGACTCGAGAAGAATTGAAAGGCAATATTAGATGCATTCAGACCGTATTCCCATTTAGGATGTTTTCAACATAAAATAACAAAGGTATGTGACATATAATAATGAACTAGAAGAAAAGAGTGATATAAAGCATAAAAGGCAAAATTATCATTTTGACTCAAAATGAATTGATCAAAGTTAGGAATCACATAAAATGCATTGCCCCATTTAGGGATACATTGTCCTAAATTATCACTTGTATATGAAAAGATTGAAATATTTACCACATTTTTAGTGATTTTAGCCTAAACTGTGCATTTGAGTAAAAATAAAGTAAGATTGACAATTTCAACACAAATAGTGTTAAGAATTGGATGTATACATTTCCCATATTTGAGAAGGCTTAGTGAGACATTCAAGTGAAGAAACATCTTTTCAATGAAAAGAGTTGTCAAGAAAAAAATAGAAATGACACATGATGCCCCTTCAAGAGGACATACTAGGATGGAAAAGGATGGAGTCTCCAAAAGAGAGAGAAATTGAGAGATTAACCTATGCAATAAATTACATCTAGACAGGCTAATGCTTACATGAATGGTTACCATCAATGATAAAAATATAATTAGAGGCATAATAGGCCCAAAAATGGGGGGAATAAGAAGGATTAAATATAAACATATAAGTGACACTTTAATGCACCCAATTTGAGAGTGCAAGCTACACACTTATGGCATTGATTAATCTTGAGACAAGTTTCACACTAAAATATTTCCATTATGGGTAGTACTATAGAGACATTAGAATTATAGGAAAAGGAGAATGTGGTATCAAAAAGATGATAATAATAATTTCCCCTAGTAGGGTAGATTTGATCATGATAAAATAATTTTTCCCCAACAAGGCCAATTTTGATCATTGATAAATAATAAATAATATCTTGCCCTCATAGGGATGATTTAGATTTATGACTTGGTTAAAATATTATGCCCCATTTTGGGAAAATTGATAAGTAATTAGCTCAAGGATATAACCTAGAACATATATTAAATATGAGTAGGTGAAAACATAGATACAATGGTGTAATGGATTAGAAATCCATAAAAACCAAGAATACTAGGATGCACAAAGGGATGAAAGAGATGAAAATAAGAATGAATATGGCTGAGTTGACCTCAATAGAAATTGAGTGCTTCCTACATAGTCCAAATGGACCTCAAGACAGTGTAGTTCACCAAAAAGTGGGAGAGAATGGAATGAGGGATGATGATGACTAACCAAATATTGATTACACTCATGATTTATGTGAAGAAATGCACATCTAAGCATAGAGTTATGTGTTAAACCTATTAATCCTAGTTTATGCATAGTTATCTTGAGATCTATTCATCAGAGTTATGTTGACATTAAGACTTGAATTTTGAGCACAAATTTCTTTCTAGAGAAAAATAAATTAGGGATCATAAGTATGAATAACTCATAATGACATTTAATTTCAATAACATGGATCCAATTCAAATGTGAATACTTATAACTAAGGATAATGGTAAAATAATGACCAAAACTAGAGTTACATTTATTAACATTTAAATACAAAAGAAAAGACAAAAAAAAAATATAAACATAAATGAACCTAACTTAAATCAAGATATGAATAATAAAGATTTAAGTAGGAACAAAAATGTTTAAAACTAAAATAACTTAATAAATGAGATCAAGATATAAATAATCAAGATCCATGTGGACCATCAAGATGTACTTGGAAGAGAAAACAAATAAGCAAGACCAAATAAAAAAACAAAAGACCAAATAACACCAACAATAATCAAATAAACATAAACACAAAACAAAATGTTTTTGAGTTTTTAGCATTTTATGATTTTTTTTGGAATTTTCAAAGTATCTGAACTCGATTGAGAATTAAGAGATATATAATGGTCTAGCTCATGAAACAATGAGAGCGCACTAAATTAAAATGCTTGTAATATGGTGAGAGCATAATGAAAAGGGGGAATGAGTTGACCTCAGTGTGAATTGATCACAACTTACATAATCCCATTAGTACTTTAAGTCATAGTAATTTTACCTACACAAAAGGAGATGAAAATTTGACTAGGGCACAAAAATTTTGTAAATAAAGGTAAATGACAAGGAAAATGATAGTAGTAATGACCAAATTATAGGACAATTCATGATAAAAAGGTATTTTACTTAATTTACCCATAGATAGTTATAATTAGGAAACACCATCATAATTCTAATTTGCCCAAAGGTGGTTATAATCAAGGGTATCAAATACAATATTGATTTGTCCATAGGTGGTTACAATCAGTGATACCAGATAAGATGATAAATAAAAGATAATTTTCTAGATCAAATGTCACACTACTCCCATATATTATCATTCAATAGGTCATTCTAAAACTATTGAAACTGGATCAAAATCCCTCCACAAAAAGTGTAGGATGAACTTAAAGGAACTAATATCAAAACAAGGTAAGGAGGATGGCTAAAAGCAAGTCTTAGTCAATAATAAATACATGGTATAAGAAAATGGTACATGGCATGTCATAGGTAAAATGATCACAAGAAAATTTCCCCCAAGTGATGATTGGATTAGTGTGCTCGTAAAATGGTGAGAATGTCAGCTTAAGTTACTAATAAAATGATGATAGTTTTTAAAATTAACAATTTCTCACAAAATGATGAGAGCATGGTGAAGGGGTGACCGAGATGAACTTAATAAAAATTAAGAGCTGCTTACATAGTGCTGAAGGACCTCAAATTAATGTAGTTCAAACAACATGGTAAATGGCACACAATGGTATAATAACTCTTATAATGAAATGGTCTATAGGGTTGCCCCTAAGAGACAAGTCATGTTAATGGCAAATAAAAAATGGTTCTACTACTCTTTTTGATGTGGAGATGCTCATCCTAGTTAGCATATGAGGCAACTAGAATAAATGATCATGAAAATTATTACCCAATACCCTATTAGAAAAGTTGATTTGTTAAGAACCTATTTCAGATGTGGATCTCAATAATGTGTTTCTGATCTTCCTTGGTTGTTGATTATACTTCCTTCAAACATAAAGACAAGATGTCTTCATAGCCTCTATAAAGTAAAGTGTAATCAGGGGTGATAAATAATGCTAGGCATAGGATAAATGATATAAGTGGGTAATGAATAGGTGGATGATAATGGAATGTATAACGAATAGGAAATAAATGAAGATCAAGACTTTTAGTCACATGTAATGTTTCTAATTACATATTTGACATAATTTTGGTTATGGTGGGGATGAAGACCTCTAAATATGCTCTTGATAGGACCATAAATTTTTCTTTTTGTTTGATATTGAAAGTAGATACCATCTTATTATACTATAGATTAGAAGCTATAATGTCTTTAGTAAGTAGTGAAGAACTTTTGTGCTCAGATTTTGGTGCCTCAATGGGGTTTTCACTAATGAATTTGTATTCATATCCCTTAGCACCTTCAAGAAATTTTAATAAAGAGATGTTAACATTTGACTTTGAGTGTCTTCTAGTACCTTCAAAAGGGTTTCATTAAAAGATGTTGAGTTTGATATTTGTTGATCCCCTACTGCCTTTGAAAATCTTTCTCTAGGATATTGTTCTTCATCTACATAAATTTGGTCTTAACCCCCATGATATTCTACAAATGGTATGTCTCCATGGATACAATTTAATAAAGTGTGATTTTATTGGTCCCAATCATTACTTTTGGGAGGTGGAATGTTAATATAATGTATATGTTTTATGATGGTAATGGAATCATGAAAGGTAACACAATCCTCATAAAAGATACCAGGACAACTTGTATCAATGTTAAAGTAATCATCCTCAAAAAATATAGAAGGAACATAAATATATTCAAATTGATCTACAAGGTAATTATAACCAATATTGTAATATCCATGACTATACTATATTCCTACAGATGAGTCCAAGTAAAGGGACTCTAAATATGATATATGTTTTGATATTGATTCTGGTTTTGATGCTGAAGCTAATGGTAGTTCAAAAATGAAACCTAACTCTAACATTGTTTCTTCATCTAATGTGGTTATTTCTATAATGATTTTCTATTTAATGCTAAATGTCAAATAAGTAATGGCATGTGATGGCATAATGGGCTTAATAAAAAGTGATTCATATAGGAAGGGTTCAATATAGACTATCTCATCTAAATGAATCCCCTTAAAGAGAGGGAACCTCTTGAGTGACAACTCAATAGAATCTTGTTTGTCAAAAGGAGACACCTCTATGAGTGGAAAAATATCAAGAGACAACTCTATATATCTAGTCTTGTCAATGATATGAGGCTCTTTAAAAATAGGTAAAATATGTATAGTTAACTCATCACAGGCTAACTCATTCCAAATGGGTGTTCTAACAATAACATCATGATCTTGGTTAGCAATTGGCTGAAAAATATCAACTTTGAAAACATTTTGGTCCTCATAAAGTGGTTTTTGTTAAGGATCATAGATCAGCATGGAATTTTTAAAGTGGGGAACATTTGGCTCAAGTTAATAAATGATCTATGGTTTAATAATGTAATCTAAAAAAAATAGAATATTGAAGAAGGGATCAATAAAATTTGGTTCATCAAATGGATGATTTTCAATAATAGGATTAATAAATATAGGTGATGGGCTAAGAATGGTAATGATGGGATGCTACATAGTTTGGATGCTTGCACAAACCAAAGGAGGAGGTATTAAAGTGGTAACATTTGCATGTTATAGAGCTTTATTACTCACACAAGTTAAAGGACAATAGCCTAAAATACTAACCTTAGCATGTTATAGAGTTAGATCGCTTACACAAGATGAAGGGGGATAACCTAGAATGGTAACCTTCAAGTATGATGTGCAAATTGAAGGAGGATATAAAAAAATAGTAACCTTTGAGAACAATGTGCAAATTGAAGGGGAAGGATGGGGATGATGAATAAAACTTATCATGGATTGGATTGGTTTTCAACAACTAGGCTCAAAAATGGCGACATCCTTAAACAAGATGAAGTGTTCATGTCCACCATAAAAAATTTCTACCTCGTAACTAAGGCCACAAGAGACCCCATTATGATTTTACCTTATCATCATGTCTATAAAGGTTTGTTCTCTATGTTTGAATAGATTTGGAACAAAGTTTACAAATGTTTTAAATAAGGTATGCATTTGATCTTTCTTTCAAAAAAATGAATAAGGCACCAAAGAGGATATAAAAAGAGGGTGGTGTGGAACCACACATAATTATAATAATTATGTTCATGAATTTACTCAACCTTGGGTAAATTTTAAATCATATAAATTGGAAAAGGGTATGATAACACAAAAATCCAAGGTGAAAACTAGTACACCAAAACCTAGATTTTTGTGATATGTCAATACTGTAAAATCTAGTTCAACTTTGACAAGTTGATACTATAAAACTAGAAGCAAACCATTTAGATTAGGAAGGATATAATCCAAACCAATAAAATCTTGATATATAAACATGAATTAATTTTTAAGTATAAAACTAGAACCAAATGGTCAGCATAACACCATCACATGGTAATAGGAATGGTAGTATAAAATATGTTCTAGGATGCAAAGCATGAGTGATATGAAAGATGACTTAAGTAAACTAATGATGATAATGATAATGATAATGAGTATATAAATGGTCTTTAATACAAATTATAAATTGAACCCAAGTTCCCTAAAGTTAATTGTAAATGGTGAACTCAATTTAACATATCAACATTATGAACTTAGAAAAGTGAAATTTTGAATTTGAAAAGTGAAATTTTGAAATGGTCTAGACTCAAATTGGAAAGATAATTGCACCAATTAGATGATATGACCCAACATTTAAGATGACAAATTTGAACAAGAAAAATATTTATTTTCACTTGGACAACATAATGCCTCCTTGTTCAACAAAATTGTGGACAATGTGCTTGGTTATTTGACATGTGTCTAAAATAAAGTTTTAAATCAAAATCAAGGACCAAGTAGGCTAAGACCAAAATATAAATGCAACTAAGTAATCATCCTATATCATATCAAGGTGTGGTAAAGTGGGGTTAACTAAAAATCTATAAGTTTACAATCATCTAGATTGATCCCAAGTGTACAAACTTTCACATTTGTACACAAGATAAGTAGAACATCAATTAGATCCACATAAAATGGCTTGTTGTGAAAAGGTATAGTCCTTTTCACAACCACTACATCCATTAATTATTCAGTGTAGTGTGATGTCCAAAATGATCATACATTCCAAGCTAGATTGCCACTAATGGATATGGTTTAACCACTCAAACCACCATCCTAGTGGGATGATCCTAATTTATATACCACCCATAAATATGGGTTAAAGATGATTATGTAAGATGAAATCCTAGGTCAAAGTTTCCCTAAAGAACTCATGGGAGGTAATGACATCCCCCTCACAAGCCAAATTACATGAAATAGAATCTAAGTAAATAGACTTTATAGGTTGCTTTTAGATCACCCAAACCATGCAAGTTTTGGGGAGAGATTTGACAAAAAAAAATTATGCCTTATACAAAGGCACAATTTATAAATAAAATGACACTTTTTATCACTCTAGTTCCCTATAGGGGATAGGGGGAGAGCATACATGCACAAATTCCTTTTTTTTCAAATAATTTAACAAAACAAGTGATAGATGACTTATAAAAAATAAAAATTTGAATGGATTTTGGTTTTAAGAACTAAATTGAAGTGTTTCATGATGTTATTTGGCCCCTTTGACCTTAGTTAGCAAAAACTTTTGAAAAACAATCACAAGACATTTAACATAAATATGCAATTTTTCATTTTAAAGCACTAAAGGAAAGTTCCTAGTTATTTTTAAGAACCAAAAAGAAGGTTAAAAAGACTTAATTAAGCTAAAATTGATCACTTTTGTCATGGGTCCTACATAAAAAATTAGAGAACATTGTTTAGATTTGAAGAACATTTTTCTTTTGAAACAAATAACTTTGGCTTTAATGCTCTCAGGTCTATTTTCTTTTAAAACATAGAGAATGGTATTGGTCACTATTGACCAGTGTTGATTCCTAAAATACCATCATCGGTTGATACCCAACGGTGGCAAGTCAAAATAAACCACTCATGGTCACTTATGAACTTGAATGCAATAAATTTATGCTTTAAATTACTTTTTACGATAAAATCTCTAGAAGATAGGCTTCTAGATCAAAACTATGTTTAGACTAGAGACTTACAAAACCCAAATTGTTAGAAACAAACTTAAAGAAAGCTCAAAATGTAAAATTTTAAATGTATTTTCCCTTGCAACCCAATCAAATGTGGTTGGACCTAATCAACACCGATCACTATGTAACCTATGTGTGCACAAAAAATGTTAGAATCATGGGAAAATGAGCTTTACAAATGATGTTTAAGGACTTTTTAATGACTAAAATGAAAATGTAAAATTTACACAATGTCTTCCTTGTTTGAATGGAATCTAGAATCCCTTTTGGCATGCCAAAATGTAGTGTTGGATTACAAACAGGATCAGTTCAAGCACTAGTCATGAAAACATAAAGAATGCATAAGAACTAACAATCTAAACCAACCTATTTTGCAATGTTTGATGGTGATAATGAATAACATTTGAAAGAAATCAAATACCTATTACCTTCCCAAGTGTTTCCACCATCCAAGAGAAGCTCCAAGTGTGGTTTTCCCCTTGAACTAATGTTCTTGTCTTTGTCAACAATGGATGGCAAGCTCCTCCATCATCTCAAGACCAATATGCATAATCTAGACTCAAGATAAGAAATATAATCTATGCCTATCAAATTAATATTTCAAATAAAACATAATTATCAACACAAATAAAGGTTTTGGAGATAGTTCTACATTATAAGTTTACAATATTTTATCTTTTTTAAAATGAGGAAGAGAGGCCTTCTATTTTTAGATTTTCCAAATGGGATAAGATCAACCATGATCATCCATCTAAAGATTGATATGTGTGGCCATGGATTAATATAATATTTAAAATTAAATATATAAATGTCCTCATAATTATTTGAAGGGAAAGGCATTCACTAGGTAGGTGTCTATAATCTTGATATTTATTGCATATATGGCTTATGGATGCCACCCCCATAGATCATGTCACTAGGTGACACAAATATTGAGAATAAATTTACAATAATTAAATAATCAATAAAATCCATGGAAAATCCACTTAAGCTCTTGATTTTTAATTAATTAGCTTAAACAAGATTAATTGATTTTAGTGTAATTCATTAGAAATTGGTGCCCAAATAATCAAAATGGTCAGAAAGTCATATTACTAGGTTATAATTTGACTCAAGAATTATTGGAAGGTGATGTTAGATGCATTTGGACCATATTCCCATTTAGGATGTTGATATAAAATAACAAATTTATGTGATGTGTACTAATGAATTAGAAGAAAAAAGTGATCCAGAGCATAAATGGTGAAATCATCATTTTGACTTGCAATGAATTGATCAAAGTTAGGAATCACATAAAATGAATTTCATTATTTAGGTATACATTGGCCTAAATTAGCACTTGTCTATGAAAATCTCAAACCATTTAGCACATTTTTAGTGATTTTGGCCTAAATTGTGCATTTGAGTGCAAATCAAGTAAGATTGATAATTTCAACAAAAATAATGTTAGGAATTGGATATCTAAAAAATTTAATATCATGTGATCTCAACTATAACGTATTGATAAGACTTGTTTATACATAGTCTTCACCTCCCATAAACTTTGGAATTATATGATGAACAACCAAGTCAAGCTTATATCCAAGGTTGATCCTCTCAAATATATGCTATCTAAAATCTCTTTAACTGGTATAATGGACAAATGGACTATGTGTTAGGTTGTGGAGCTAAAAGCTTCACTGATGCAGACATGGAGGAGTTGTTGAGTGTCACATTCACCAGCGTCAGTTAGGCTAACCAACGTTGGTCAGGGGTAGACAGGAAGGCAACCAACATCAGTAGTATTCAGCTGATGTTGGTCATCTCTAGGTAGACAGGGACCAACGTCGGTCACCTGTGTGATTCAGAACTGTGAGTGTTATAGACAGTTTGTTAACGAACCGATTGTTTGCATGTAAAAGGCTAATTTTAGTCTTGGTGCTGCATATCTAATTATTGTAATTAGGTGTCTAATTATTGTTTACATGAGATATATTTAAGAGACTCATGGGATGTATTGTATTTTGTTCTAGTTGAGTTGAGAAAGGTTATCTCCTTCAGAGGGAAGAGAACAAGGTATGTTCCTCCTAGTTCCACAAGGGTGCCAAGTGTATATGATCAGGGATAGCTGCAGGTTGTGCAAGTTCTGGGAGAAGATCCACTAGGGTACTAGTTTGGATAATCATAAGGACTTGGTGAGGCAAGGACAAGGGTTATTTAGGGTGTAGAGAGATCTACATGGTAAGTATGATCAGTTGATTTGTAGGTGTTTATGTGTGCAAGGTCTAAGGTGGATCTGTAGGATAGCAAGGTCAAAGGTGATGAGAAACACAACAAGTAGCAAGATCAGGGAGATCTACTTGGAGTACATTGAGTACTTGGAGTGCATGGAGCACTTGTGGAGTGCGTGGAGGACTTGTGTACTGGTAGTATTGTTACTGACTGGTTGACTGGCGGTGTTATTACTGGCTGGTGGAGGTGAACACCAACTCTATATTTGAGTTGTGTGTTGGGACCGTAAGAGAGAGAGTGAGCTCTTGAAGATATTTACTATTTATACCCTAGAGGTGTGGGAGCCCTAGAGGTGTGTAAGGAAGAAGGTGGCATCTTATTTGTTGTATTTCCTTCTGGAAGAGTATTAATACAATTGGGTATTGTCCCTCATATTCTGTGTTATTTTTGAATTCTAGTTACTTGTTACTTCTAGTTTAATTTTGCATATTAAGTTGCTTGTACATGGTAATCAATTGTGCTTTTGGGTCTTAACAGTGGAATCAGAGCATGTTTATTGTTCTAGATTCTTGACAAAGTGGTATCAGAGCTGAGGTTGTAAGGAGCATGTTTGTGTTTGATTATAGGTCACTCTCAAGGGTTTTTGATTGAGTGGGAGTATATCAATGGCAGAAGAAAGTAAGCTAAGAATGGAGGAATTGAAAAGCATGAATGGTCGATTACGGTGTTATGGAAAGAAAGAGCAGGTAAAGAAATATTGTTGGTTGGTAGAAGATCAGCATGAAGGAATTGAAGAAGTAGATGTTGCAGGTGTTATTGCACAGGATGCTCTGGGATGTTCCTTAGATAAAGTAGAATCTTGGTTTATAGATTCTGTTGCCTCTTTCCATGCAGCCCCATATAGATGGGTTGGTGAGCCTTGTCAAAGTATTGGCAAAGGGGAAGTGTTGCTGAAATTTTAGGCGGCCAACACATGGGTGTTGAAGAAGGTCATGCAAGTCCCAGTCTTGAAGATGCGGCTAATTTCTTTAGGGAAGTTGGGTGATGAGAGATGCATAGAAACTCTCACAACAGATGCACTTGAATTAGTAGGTGGTAAGAAAGCAGGTACTCTTTATCTACTTGCTTGTATTACTGATTCTTTTTTTGTTGCAAGGACGTGGCTTTGTAGGCTTAGTCACATGAACAAGAAGGAGATGCATGTTCTTAAAAGGAAGTAAGATGTGTTTGACAGACTTAAGAACTAGAAAGCCTTGGTGTTTATGGAGGAGATGATGGATAGAGATCAGCAGATGGGATTGAGTGACTCTGAGCAGGGTAATTTGGATAGGGTTTTGATCCAAAGAGAGCTCATAGGTAAAAAGTCATTACTCACATGCAAACACAAGTACCAACATCAGTCAGGGAAAACTAGCATCAAAAAAATAAGCGTTGACATCAGTCATGTGTAGACAAGCAAATTCGATGGTGTTAGGCAGGTGGACACTGACGTTGGTAGGATAACTGGTGTTGGTGACTTGGACAGTTGCATAGAACTGACGTTGGTTAGATGTAGATTGTGTGGTGACCAAGGTCGGTCACTGGAATGGTTTATGGGCAGATAGCAAGTTGTCAAGGAGTCTCAAACACCCATGTGGAGGACTGAAAGGGTAAGTAAGCCTCATATTAATTATTCCTCTTCTTTATACTTATTGCTCACTGCAGAGTAGGAAGGATCCAGGAAATAGTGGGAGCATGGCATGAACAAGATGCAGAACCAAATGGCAAATTTGGTAGGGTTACCAACTGGTATGAAAGCACTGAGAGATGAATGGATTCCTTGGTTAAAGAATAGAGAGAATGGACATGTGAGATGAAAGGCTAGGTTATATGGTCTTGAAGAAACTATAGATTAGTGGTACAGGTTTGATAGGTGGATGACAAAGCATGGCTTTAGTCAGTGTCATTATAGCCATTGTGTTTGTCTTACTAGGTGGATGATGGTTGCGAAATTATCCTATTACTGTATGTGGAGGATGAGCTTGTTGTAGGTTCAGACATTTAGGGTTTTGCTGAGCTATAGGTAAGGTTAGTTCAGTGGTTTTCCATGAAGGATTTGGGAGCAGAAAAATTCTTTGGCATGAGAGACATGGAAGATCACAGGTTGATTTTGTCTCTAGTGGGAGCTGATGTGAATCAAGTGTTGGTGAGGTTCAATACGCAGGATGCAAAACCAAAGCACACCAAGGGATAGATAGTTTAGTGTCTGAAATCACATGAGGTCTGGTATAGACTTAAGTTTTCCCCAGCAGTGGGAGCTGTCAGAGAGTTAGGAGCCAATTCGAGGAAGTGGGTTCTCAGGTATTTGAGAGGGACCAACAGTAGGTACACATGCTATGTAGGGTCAGGACTTCACTACATGGGTTTGTAGGTTTGGATGTTGTAGGTTACTTGGATGACAGGAGGTGCACCACAGGTTGTGTGGTGATTGGTCTTCAGGATTGATCTTGAAGAGGGATACAAGCCAAAAAATAGATTAGATGGTGTATAGGTATAGGTACAGTGCAGCTATTTATCTCCAAGTGGGAGATTGTTAGGTTGTGGAGATAAAAGCTTCATTGATGCAAACATGGAGGAGTTGCTAAGTGTCACAGTCACCAGTGTCGATTAGGCCAATTGATGTCAGTTAGGGGTAGACAGGAAGGCAACTGACATCGGCCGTATTTGGTTGATGTCAGTCATCTCTAGGTAGACAGGGATCGATGTCAGTCACCTATGCAGTTCAGAATTGTGAGTGTTACAAATAGTTTGTTAACAAACCAGTTGTTTACATGTAAAAGGCTAATTTTAGTCTTGGAGTTGTGGATCTAATTATTGTAATTAGGTGTCTAATTATTGTTTGCATGAGATCTATTTAAGAGACTCATGGGCTATATTATATTTTGTTCTAGTTGAGTTGAGCATGGTTAGTTCCTTTAGAGGGAAGAGAGCAAGGTGTGTTCCTCCTAGTTCCATAGGGGTGTCGAGTGTGTATGATCAGGGAGAGCTATAGGTTGTGCAAGTTTTGGGAGAAGATCCACTGGGGTACTAGTTTGGAGAATCATAAGGACTTGGTGAGGTAAGGACAAGGGTTCTTTAGGGTGTAGAGAGATCTACATGGTAAGTATGATCAGTTTATTTGTAGGTGTTTGTGTGTGCAATGTCTAAGGTGGATTTTCAGGATAGCAAGGTTAAAGGTGATGGGCAATACAATAGGTAGCAAGATCAGGGAGATCTACTTGGAGTACGTTGAGTACTTGGAGTGCATGGAGCACTTGTGTACTGACAGTATTCTTACTGACTGGTTGATTGGTGGTGTTGTTACTGGCTGGTGGAGGTAAACACCAACTCTATGTTTGAGTTGTGTGTTAGGATCGTAAGAGAGAGAGTGAGCTCTTGAAGAGATTTACTATTTATACCGTAGAGGTGTGGGAGCCCTAGAGGTGTGTAAGGAAGAAGGTGGCATCTTCTTTGTTGTATTTCCTTCTGGAAGAGTATTAATACAATTGGGTATTTCTCTCATATTCTGTGTTATTTTTGAATTCTAGTTACTTGTTACTTTTGGTTTAATTCCGCATATTAATTTGCTTGTACATGGTAATCAATTGTGCTTTTGGGTCCTAACAGTGGAATCAAAGCATGTTTATTGTTCTAGATTCTTGACATTATGCTATTAATTAAATTTGATATAGAATATGTAAATCAAATGGACATTAAAGTACAATCCATTGAGGATCATCTTGAATTAGTACCCATTACAGACACCAAGCCTCTCATCATGACTTTTCTAGATGAGTCTATATTCACTACTACAGAATAAAATGGTTGGAAGTTATATTTTGATGGCTCTTTCACCATGCATGGGTCAAGAGTGGGAATCTTTTTGGTAATCCCATAAGGTGGCCTTATCCCTAAAGCCTTCTAAATTAAATTCCCATGTATGAACAATATTATTGAATATGAGGTCTTAATTGATGATCTCCAACTTGCCATCTAGTGGAATATCCAACAACTTCATGTATTTGGTGATTCTTAATTGATTATAAAAAAAGTGAATGAGGATTTACAAACAAAAAATGATAAATTGCTTCCCTTTAAATAAATAATGGACCAATTGAAGCAAAATTTTTAGTTAATAACATTTGAACAAGTTCCTAAGGGAAGTAATAAAGCCACTAACTCAATGGCCACTATTGGTTCCTTAATAGATCTTCCAAAAGATGTACTAGAAGGAAATTTTCTAATTGAACAATTATTATTACTGGTTCATCAATCTATTACTCATTGTCAAATTTATGTCATACTTGATCCTATTTTACCTTGGTATCATGACATTTACACTTACCTCTATGATAACATATTACCCATAGACCTCACTCATCACCAATGTAAATCCTTCATCCATCATGTATCCCATTATACCATTCTTGGTATCATGCTTTATTGATGAGGGTATGATGGGATCTTGTTGACATACTTAACATTATAGGAGGCTACTCTTGTAATCAAGGAGGTCCACAATGGTATCTGTGTCAGTCATATCAGTAGGATGGACCTAACCAAAACGTTACTCTGTACTATATTCTATTAACCCATAATGGATCATGATGCCTACTAATATCTACGTAAATGTGTATCCTATCAAAATCATGGTAATATTATTTATGCCCCCACATAAGATCTACAACTTATAATGATCTCATGTCCATTTTCTATATGGGGACTAGATCTAATTGGCAGTATGAATCTTACATCATCTAATGGATGTAAGTTTATAATTTTAGGTATGGATTATTTCACCAAATGGGTTGAAGCAATATTGCTAAGTTATACCACAGTTCTCTAAATATCAAAATTCATTTTGAATCAAATTAATTTTCACTTTGGAATCTCAATCAAAATCATATCAAACAATGAAAAATCTTTTAAAATTCAAGAATTTGAAGACTTGTGTAATCATTATCACATTGAGAAGCATTTCTCCACACCCTACTATCCCTAAGTTAATGTATAAGTAGAAGCAACTAATAAAACACTTCTCAAAATTCTCAAGAAAATTGTTAATGATGTGAGACAAAATTGGCACTTACAATTGTATCTCGCTCTTTGGTCTTACAAAACTAGTGTCAGAACACCTATTGGGGCTATCCATATTCTCTAGTCTATGGAATAGAAGCAATCTTTCCTGTTGAAGTTGATCTCACCTCTTTATGAATATCTTTATGGGGCATGATTACTGATCATAATTCTATATAATAATGGCTACAAGAGCTCACGCTATTAGATAAAAATTGACAAAATGATTTGGATCATCCTAGGGCATACCAAAATAATCTCAAAGGCCAATACCATAAGAAGATCCAATCCTATATTTTAAAATTGGTGACCTAGTCCTAAAGGATAATTAAAAAAACACTAATGTAGAGTGAGAAAAGAAAGGCAAATTTGAGGAAAATTATCTTGGGCCTTACATCATTATTGAAAAATTTGGATTAAGAGCCTATACATAGCTACACTAGATAGTGATGAACTTGATGATTCCATGAATATTATGTATATAAAATATTTTTATACTTAAAAGAATCCAAATAACCTCCATCTAGGAGTCCCCACTCTTGGGGGCACATCCATCACCACTTCACTTACCTCACATTTTCATTCCATTCCATCATTTCCTTATGATCTTGGTCCTAATAATGGGTATATAATATATGCTTGGGAAAAATTAGGAGGTATGAGTTTAAAACTAATGAAAATCATTAATGATCATATGAGGAGTCCTTTGGAATGTCTAACTCCACTTTCAAATAGCTACTCATCCTATTTTGGACATCCTAATACATATCCCAATTGCATCCTCCTCAATGAATTTTATTTCTATCATCCTCAATTGCATCCACACTTGTCTATCTAAATCCAACCCTAAGAAAAAATACATAAGAACCCATTAATCTCATCACTAACGAAGGGTCATCTAATGTTCTTACTTCAGGATCCATCACATTCTTTATAACTGAATCTTGATCATTTAATTTAAACCCCAAACATTGTCATTCTAATTATTTTTTATCCTTGCCCCACTTTTCATAACAAATTTTGGGCATGATTAACCTTTGTACATATTTAAATATATCCCTAAATTTTATTCTCTTAGGGCCTATTGTATATATTACCTTTTAGCAAACTTAATATTAAACCTTTTTAGGGTTTTTGTCATAATAAGCATTGTCTAACATCATTTTAATAATTTCCTTAGGTTGTCTTGTATAGAAATAAAATATGTATATATGTCAAAATATTTATGATGATCCTTTTTTCTTAAGTAGTAAATTTTTTACATATCTTTCATTATTCTTCTATACATGTTTGTATGTGTGTTATTATCAAGTTTATTACTAATCATTAAGTCTTCTAAATATTTTTCATAGTCATTAATCTTATTTCATTATCTTTTTATATTGTACTTTTAAAATTTATTCCTTTTTGACAAAAGGGAATAAGGATGATCTTACGTGACTACCCAAAATATGAATTAAGAAGTCACTAAAACAAAGTTCCCATGCACTATGAATCCAATATGCCTTTGACTATCCTCATGTCATTAATAAACTTATACGTATATGTGCAATAGTAAATTAGATTGCCTACATATCTAATGGTTCCAAATTTCCTTTATCCCATCCCCCTAATCATCCCATCATCTCTTATAACAATCCTACCCTACTTCATAACATCCACCCATCTCTTTGCTATAGGAGGATTTCACCCAAGATTAGTTTTTGAGACACATGATTTAAAAAATGGATTATTTATTAGCACAATTTTAACAACATTTACATTTCACATTATAAACATAAAACATAACCCTCATCCATAATAAATAAAAAACCATGTTCATCATTACATCTCATTTAAATTCATAAAATCCATACATCTCATATAATTCTAATAACAAAACCACACAATATATATCCATAATAAACAACACACATTGTCTCAACCATAATAATCATGTATACCATCTAATTAATCATATAAACATATTCATCATCATTATCACATAAAAACCACATCCATGATCCATACATCTATACCTAATAATCACATAATATAGATTATCCATCAATAACATAATCATAGTAATACTCATCACACAACCCTAACAACATATATAATAAAATCATAATCACATATATCAATAGTCCATAATGTCCATCAAATTCCATGTCAAATATATAACTATATAAATGGGTCTCATGGGCTTCAATGTGATACAATGCATGCATTTACATAATATAACATGCCTCACAAATACAAATCTTGAATCATTGTTTCCAAGAGGTATCCTATCAGGTTGGTATACAGATTGAGAGGAACTAACTCGAAAAGTTACTGCACATTGACTTGATAGCATTTTTGCCTCATAAAAATCCCTTTAATACTAGCCTTTCATGTCATTTGACTAATTTACCTTAGAATCATCCCAATACCCCTCTCCTCTAGTGTCATGTCACCCTCCTCCTTATCCTTCTTAGTCACTTGTAGCTCTGCCTCTCTCTCTCTCTTAGCCTCAACTAAAGCTGTCAAATCTTCCCCCATAATGAGGCTACCTATGAGTCTAGACTCTCGATTTACCTTTAAAGCATATTTATTTTCACCTACAAGGCTGCTACCTATCCCATCAACCCTTAAACTTATCCCATCACTCTAAACATCTACCTATATTTCTCTATAATCTACCACTATAAATCCACAACCATCATATCCCACATAGTTGTGGTCCCTATTGTCCCCCAAAAATATCACTCATTTTTAGGACAACATTTGAACTATTTTGGTCCTATAGACCAAAATTGTCTCTTCCCTTTTTGAAATTTGTCCTAAGCATTCAAATTCCTCATTTTTCAAGCTTTTCATAAATCTACGGACTTTGTAGGATTAAATCTATGGACTATGTAGGCTTGAGTCTATGGACTCTGCAGGAAAAGAAAATCTACGGACTCTGCAGGAAAAGAAAATCTATGGACTCTACAGGCCAAGTTCAATGGACTTCACAAGTTGATTTCTACAGACTCTGCAGGAAAGAAGCAAGCTCTCAACACTTAGGCAATTTCAAAGTTGGTTCAATGACAAGGCTCAACCAAAAGATTTCATCAGCAAGCTTCTAAACAAGGATTGAACCATTGAACCGTTGAACCTTGAACCATTTTGGTTCAACGGGTTCAATTGGTTCAAAGATTAAACATCAACAACAAGAGTTAAGCACATTTGTCAAGGTTCAAAGTTTAACCGCTTCAAGGTTCAACAGCTTCAAAACACTTATCAAAGAGAAAATGCTTGAATCATTTAACTGTTAAACTAGTGAACCACTTTGGTTCAAAGGTTCAATGGGTTTAAGGTTCAATAGGTTCAAAGGCTTCTACAAGTAGGTTCAATCAAAAGAACAAGTTTCTGAGGCTTGAACCATTAAACCATTGAATCGATGAACCATTAAACCACTTTGGTTCAAAGGTTCAATGGGTTCAACAAGGCTTGTTTCAAAGAATCTTCGTTTAAGCACTCAAAGGGAATAAACCATTAAACAATTGAACCAACATTGGTTCAATCGATTGGTTTAATCAATAGGTTCAAGGGGTTGTCCCAAAGCCAAAGGATCAAATAACCATTGCAGAGGGTAGCAAAAAAAAACCTGATAGAACTCAGTAGATGTTTCCAAGTGTCATCTTCTGAGCCTCATTTCACTTTATTTCTAAGAGCAGCGGATGCTGCCACGTGTCACAATTTGAAATTCACATAAAATTGACTAAGGCAAATTTCCAAGGGACAAATATCCCTTGGTAGGGCAAGAAGGAGGCAAATGGACCAATTCAAAGGCCAAAAGAGCAAAGGGATTTCCTTTGGAAAAGTTCCCCCAACAAAAGTAACAAAGAGATAATTCCTTCAAGGAAATTGTTTGAAAGAATTCCTTCAGACCTTTTCCTCTAAAATAAAGAAAAGATTGAAAAACAAAGTAAAGCTCGGCAAAAAGACTAAGGGAAGAAATAAATTCTTTCAGACTTCTGTTTGAAGGAATTCCTTCAGACAAAAAGTCTGAAGAAATTTAGGGAAGCTGCGGGAGAAAAGCCTAAAATAATTTCTGAAGGCCAAAGACAAAGCAACCGAAACAATTCTTGTAGACTTTTTGTCCATGGGAAAATGTCTATGGAAAAAGTTTGTGGGAAAGCTCTAAAGGATTATAAAGACAAAAGGCCACTAAAGGACCCCAAAGGGCAGGTGCCCTTGCAGGGGACTCTCGACTACCAAATATAAGGACACTTCCCCAAAGCTGAAGGGTCACCTTCCCTTCAGGAGGATGCAAAACGAGAAATCTAAAGGAAGCAAGTAGCAGAAAAGGTTAAATTAAGAGAAAGCCAAAGAAAGTCCAACGGGTTATCCACCTGAAGACGTCGAAGTCAAGAATGGTGAACTAGCCATTGGAAATTCAAATGTAGTGACGGGTGTGCGAACGCCAATTTTAAGGTTCATAAAATAGCCATTGATTTTGAAAAGCCTTAAAGAAGAGCAAAAGAACTTGTGACCCACCAAAATAAGATTGAAGGCCATCCAAAGACTGCCCAAAGGGTATATACCCTTGCGAGGGGCTCTTTCCAACCCAAAACAGACCTGAATGTATTCAAAGGCTTTAAGGCCAAGACTAGCAGGAAGCGACTAAGGACCAAAAACATTTACGCATTAGATATGTTTCTAGAATCAAACCACCAGGTGGACATTGAAAGATGCAAACTTTCAAAAGTGTGACCCATTTCTCTGCATTGAGAAAAGCAAATGGGTAAATGCCCCTAAATTCTATCATGTCTTCTTAACAAAATTTAATGCAACATGATGTGTTACTATTCCCAAGTCCTTCTTGAAGAGGCTATATAAGGGATTCTCTTATTATTGTAAAGATCACTCTTAATTATTGGAAACAAAATGTTGCCCAAATTGAAAGGCATTACTGAGACTTTGAGCTCAAATTGTTGATCATATTTTGTTATTGGAATAAGAAAACAATTGACTTTTCAGACTTTGTGTTGTGATATCTTTGTTGTTGTGGAAACTGTTCTTATATCTTTTTCTTTAACATATTTTCTATTCCTTTGATTCAATAAGCAAAATTAGTAAAAATAGTCAAGAAGGTGTCCTGAAGCCAACTGTGGAGAGACTTTGTGCCCCCACAATTGCCCTTAGTGTGTTTTCTTTGTGTTCCTGTGTAAAGGACCTTGGGATGACTTTGTGCCCTCATTATCCTTTGTATCTCACTCTTGGGCAATTCCAGCGGAGACTTTGTGCTACATCTTAATTTGCTAGTTACTACGACCTTGGTTACATTTTGCAATTACTACCAGGAAGATTCTTGTGGTTTTTTGAATGGTACTTCTAAAAGAAGAGGAATGCTTTCTGTCATCATCCCTAAGATTTCTCCTTTGATTTGCATGCATCATCTCTAAAAAAAGAGAGATGGATGATTTATCCTACCCTTGAGTATTATTTTCTATATATATATATATATATATATATATCATATCTATAGGGAATCTACCCTTGATGAGAGGAGAGATTAGTCCCCTTTTGATGTGGTAAACCTACACATTTGGCCAACCAATCTTCCTACTTTGGATGATCAAACCTATTTTGTTTATTAGTATGCTGATCGACAAAATAATCAACCAACAATTTTTGGCAACTCCACTGGGGATATAACCCATTATTGTTATAACCTATCCATTGTACTCCACTGTGGAAGAATGAACTGTTCTAGTGTTTCTCCATTGTTAAAATTTTCCTCCCAGCCTCGTGTAATAGTTTTTGGTGACTCGATTGGGGATATAGTTATGTGCATTTTGAAACCTCAAGGTTTAGATGAAATTAGTTTCTACCATTATCCATTATAGACTCCATTCCATCTTTGTGTTTTACCCATTATTATTATAACCTTACCATTCACCTCCACACTAACTAAGAAAGAATGTGTAGTTTAAAGCCTCAATCTTCAAACTAAAGCAAGGTTGATTATTTTCCATTTTTGTTTCACAATCTAGCAAATTCAAGGTATATACGAAACCAAAGGGCTAAAGGTATTGTTGACCCTATATTCAAGTTGGTACAACAAAGTAATTTTGATTTGTTTCCTTCACCATCTCACCTCTAATGAACCAAGAGCTTTCCTCCTACTAAACTTAGATCTCCATTACCAAATGAAGTATCCACTTCTACTGTTGATAAAGCTTTGCCAATAATTACCCCTCTGAGATTTGTTATTCCTCCTTTTCATAGTCATATAATGGCAGTTCAAGGCCCCTGAGGTAATTCTTTTGGTCCTCTCAATCTTACTCCACCTCTACATGAGCTTCCACATAATTCAAGAAAGAATTTCTCCAAATTCTATGGTGATGGAAAAGTTCATCTTGATGAACACATTACAGCCTTCAGCATAGCTTGTGGTGTAATTAGAGTAGAATTTGAAGATGTAGCAGTCAAGCTATTTGTAGAAACATTACAAGGTGCTACTGCAAATTAGTTTTATCATCTATAGGCTCAGTCAGTAATTGATTGGAATACCCTCAAAGCTAAGTTTAAATCCAGATTCAAACTTGTAGAAGATGCACATGCACTTTTGGCTCAACTTACATAGATGAAGAAAGAACCTCATGAACCAATGAGGGACTTCATAGCCAAGTTTGACAAATTGAGGAACAGAATTCCTATAATTGCTTGACCTACATCTCAAAATCTCAAATGCTTCTTCATTAATTCTTAGTTACCTGAAGTAAGTTTTCTTTTGAGATGTTCTTGTCAAATAGATCTTGCTGTAGCTCAACATTTGGCCACTAAGGTAGAAGATCATCTCATCTTAGCAGGAAAGATAAGAAGAGATCCAAATAGAAATATACCTTCATCATCTTCTAAATATTCATCTACGGGCACCACAGATCCAATGGTGCAAAAGTTGGCAAATGAGTTACTTGCTCTCAAAAAGCAAATGGTGCAAGGAATGTCTTCTACTCTTTCATACAGAGATATGCCAAGAAGGACATTTCCAAATTAGTAATGCTACCAAGAATCAAGGGCAACAAAATCATCTTCTTCCCTCACAAGAGAAACTTGCCTTGGAACATCCTCCAACCAATACAACAATGGGATATCTTGAAGAAAAATCAGAGCTCTCTTTCTAACCTAAATTGAATCAAAAAAATGACACTGATCTCATTGTATAAAATCAAGAAAAATTAGCTGGTGACTCTCACATTGGTTGTTTAAACTATCAAGATGAACCCAAAAGTGAAGGAGAAGCTTTGATGGATAATATGTGGTGTTTACCAGGTCTAAGAACTAATCAGTCCAACAAGCTAATAAAGGGAAGACAGAGGAGTAACCTCAACCATCAATTACAATTGCTAAGTGTGGAACCACTCTGCCTTACCAGTCAAAGGATTTGGTGATCACCCAAAAAGTAAGTACATCAATTTCACCTTCACCTTCTACTTCAATTTCAAAAACTAGCCCTCCTCCTATCCCTCCTAAAACTCAAAAGGTTGGAATACCTTCCTCTGTACCTAGCTCAATTCAGCCATTTGACATAATTGATCATGTCAAAAAGACAAAAATATAAATGTCTGAATTTGAATATTTACAGTCCAATCTTGATCAATTGGATAAGTTGGTCCAATGTGTCAAGAACCAAACCATCCCTACAAGATAAGAAGCTAAAAAGGTAACTCCTGATTCACCAAAGAACATGCCCATTCTGAATAATCTTGTCATTACTCCTCTAGCTGCCTGTGGGAAAATAGAACCTTTCTATGTTTCCCTGTTAATAAATGGTCACAAGCTAAGTTATTGTATTATAGACTCAGGCACATCTAAAAATGTCATGCCTACTAAAGTAGCTAAATCTCTTGGCCTCACACTGACCAAGACATTTGGGAGATGTTTCTCCATGGAAAACAAGCAAGTACCATTTCTAGGGCAAATCAAAGATGCCCAATTTGCATTTGCAACATTTCCAGACAAGAGAATCAAGATGACTATCTTAGTGGCTGACATCCCAGCATCCTAATACATTTTGCTTAGATAAAATTTTTGCAAGGATGTGGGAGGAGAACTAAGCATGGACCTGTCTGAGGCAAGAATCCCTATCAAAGGCATAATGAAGAGGTTGCTCCCTAAAAAGGAGGCAAAATATGTGGTCACCCAAACATCAGCCCTTGAAGCTCAAATTTTTTTTGAATCCTTAGGTATGGGTAACTACTTTCTATCTACAAATGAAGTGCATGAAACATCTAATAAAATTCTTGAAAGTGTCAACCCAAAAATTAGTTCAACTAGAATAGCACAAGAACTAGTAGGTTGCAATACAAATGAAGAAGGACCCTCCCTCTCTAATGAAGGAAAGTCTAAAGAAAAATTAGTGTCTGATGAGGTATGGACTCTAGAATTTAATGGCAGCTACTCCTCTACCAGTTCAGGAGCTGAGATTGTGTTGATATCTCCTCAAAGAGATATGTTTCCTTCATCTTATAAATTGCAATTTAGCAACACTAACAATATAAATGAATATGAATCTCTGTTACTTAGATTGAAGGCTGCTCAAGACAAAGGCATCAAGTTTATTCATGCCAAAGGGGATGCTGAATTAGTGGTTTGTTAAGTGAGAAACTTATATCAAACCAAGAATGAAATATTACGCCACTATTGCAACTTGGTTTGGGACCAAATTGAAAGCTTTGATGCTTTCAACATTTCTTCCATACCTGGGGAATCTAATGACAGAGCTGATGTACTTTCTATTTTAGGAACTCTTTTAGTTCCTCACTCAGATTTTAAAGAAGACAAGTATAATATTGAGCTAGTCTATAGACCAAGTGTTACTGACAATAGTGTTCAATGATGATCATCAAATCATTGCCTTCATGGAAGGAAAAGACAATTTTGAACAACTACATTTTGAAGGTAGTGAATCTCAAAAATATGAATCAACCTATGAATCTTGTTTAGATATAAATAAAGAATTCTTATAGCTAAAAGGAAATAAAATTCCCAAAGGCCTAGTTTCTCTTGAGAAACTATTTGACAAGCATGATAGATTCATCAAACAACAAAAAATAGATTCAAGTTTCTCTCAGGGGTTTGATCAAGTAAATCTGACTACTAAAGAAAATCCCAAGATGGTTAACATTGGTAAGTGTTGCACCCCTGAAGAAAGATTCAAGTTCACCACTTTACTCTATCAATACATAGATGTCTTAGCATATTCTTATGATGACCTAAAGTCTCTCAGACCTGATGATATCTGCCATGACATTCCTCTCAAGGCTAAATGCCCTATAAGCAAAAATCTAGATAGTACAATCCAAAATTATCAGGTACTATTTTGTCTAAGATAAAAAAATGTTAAATGCTAGAATCATCCTCCCAATCCATCATTCCACATGGATTGCAAACATAGTACCTGTAAGGAAGAAGAGTGGTGAAATTCACATTTGTGTAGATTTAAAGAATCTGAATCAGTCATCTTTGAAAGATAATTACCCTTTGCCAATTATGGATCAAGTACTTCAAATAGTGATAGGTTCAGAGATGTTATCAATGCTAGATGGCTTCTCAAGATATAATCAAGTTGAAGTTGGTGAAGCAGACCAACACAAGACTGCATTCACCACACTTTGGGGTACATTTACATATATAATAATGCCTTTTAGCTTGATAAATGCTAGTACCACCTTTCAGAGAGTAATGGACCTAGATTTCAAAGATGAGATAGGTAAATTCATAGTGGTATACCTTGATGACTTAACCATCTTTTCAAAGCACCGTTCTGATCATGTACGCCACTTACAACAAGTGTTGGAGCACTGCCACCAGAATGGTATTTTCTTAAACCCTAAGAAGTCTATTTTTGGAGTAACAAAGGGGAAAATCCTTGGACACATTGTGTTTAAAGAAGGCATAAAGATTGACTCAGATAGATTCAAGTCTATTCAAGAGCTTAATTTTCTTAAAAATAAAAATACTGTTCACTCTTTCTTCAAAAAGGTGAATTTCTTATGGAGGTTCATCCCTAAATTTGCTAAGAAGACTAAACACATTGTGAACATGATGAAAGGGAAGATCACCTTTAGTTGGACTAAAGAAGGCAAGTCAACATTTCAAGATATCAAGACTACCATTGCCCATGCCCCTACCTTGGTTTGTCTAGATTACAACAAAGATTTCATCATATATAGCTATGCTTCTGAACACATGCTTGCAGCAATTCTTGTTTAATAGGACATATAAGGTATGGAATCTCCTATTTTTTTCATGAGTTTCCCTCTCAAAACCCATGAGATGAAGTATTCAAACGTAGAGAAGCATGCTTATGTAGTGATGAAAGTAGTCAAACATTTCCGCTTTTATATCTTGAATTCACACACTAGTGCCTTAGTTCTTGACACCACAGTCAAGTCCATATTAACTCAACATGAGTTTGGCACAAAAAGAGGTAATTGGATTACAAAGATCTAAGAGTTTGATCTAGACATCAAGCCAACAAAGATGGTCAGGGGAAAAGGCCTATGCCAATTAATTGCTAACAATGAGGCAGAAGATACACATCATGTAGAAGCTAAAGTGGAAGACACACCAACAGTCCTTTTTGTCTCCACTACCAATGAGTGGTATTCAGGTATTGCTTATTTCCTTACTTATGGTGAATGTCCTACTCATTTGTCTTATAAATAAAGGAGGACTATCAAGTTGAAAGCTACCAATTTTGTCCTTTGAGACAACAGCTTACACAAGAGAAGCATAGATGGAGTATTCCTTTGTTGTGTAGACAAAGAGAAACAAAGCCAAATTTTGAAATCTTTCCACAATCTAGCATGTGGAGGACATTTTTTTGCTCCTATAACTACTCACAAGATTTTGTGATCTAGGTATTACTGGCCAACTCTTTTCTAAGATGCATATAAGTGGGTGAGAAAATGTGAACTTTGCCAGTAATTTGTTAGAAGACCCAAGTTAGCTACCCTACCTCTCAAGCTAGTGATCATATAAGAACCTTTCCAATAATGGGGGATTGATTTTATTAGGACTATAAACCCATCTTCAAGTTTTAGACATGACTATGTCATTACAGAAACTAACTATTTCACCAAGTGGGTAAAAGCAATCCTAACTAAGCATGCTACCTCAGAAATTGCATGCAATTTCCTTAAGGAGAATATTATTTTTAGGTTTGGAGTTCCAACCAAAATTTTTACTGACAATGTAGCTTGTTTCACCTCCCAAGAGATTACACAATTATGTTTCCATTATGGAATTACACTCTCCCATTCTTTTGATTATTTTCCACAAGGGAATGGACAAGCTAAATCAAGCAATAAGAACCTGGTAACTATCATCAAGAAGCTAGTAGATGACAATCAAAGGACATGGCATAAATCATTGGTTGATGCTCTATGGGTAGATAGAATCACACCAAAGAGGGCAATTGTTATGTCTCCTTTTCAACTTCTTTATGGTATCAATGCTGAAATACCAACTACCTTAGAATTACCATCCTTGAAATTGATAAAGGCAATTGAAGATCAAACATATGAAAGCTCTCTTGATAAGAGAATCATGTGCCTAACTGAGCTGGATGAATAGAGAACCATGGTGGTGGACCAAATTGTTGCTCATCAAATTTTGGTAAAGAAACTCTTTGACCAAAAGGCCAAAAATCATGATTTCTAGATCGGGGATCAAGTCCTACTGTGGGACAAAAAGAGAGAACCAAAAGGGATGCATGGAAAGTTTGACTCCCTTTGGAAAGGCCCATTTATAATTCATCAACACAATGGTGAAAATAGCTTTCTGCTAAACTATCAAGATGGTACACTCTTTTCTCTGCCTCACAATGGGCAGCATCTAAAACACTTCAACTTTTGAAATATTAGATCATTGGATCTATACATATGTATATTTGTACAGTTTTTAATTCTATTTTGTTTTGTTTGTTTCTATTTTTGATGCCTTCCATTTTTGGGTAACAAGACTCCATAGCCCAATGGTACACATGAAGACACTGGAGATTCTAAATTCTACTCCCTTCAATTCTTTTTTACAATTGATAGAAGTTCCCCAACTAGAGCCAACTGTTGTCCCCCAAAAATATCACTCATTTTTAGGACAACATTTGAACTATTTATGTCCTACAGACCAAAATTGTCTCTTCCCTTTTTGAAATTTGTCCTAAGCATTCAAATTCCTCATTTGTCAAGCTTTTCAAAAATCTATAGAATCTACAGGCTTAAATCTATGAACTTTGCAGGCTTGAATCTACAAACTCTATAGGAAAAGAAAATCTATGAACTCTACAAAAAAAGAAAATCTACGAACTCTGCAGGCCAAGTTCAATAGACTTCATAGGTTGATTTCTATGGACTTTGTAGGAAAGAAGCAAGCTCTCAACACTTAGGCAATTTCAAAGTTGGTTCAATGACAAGGCTCAACCAAAAGAGTTCATTAGCAAGCTTCTAAACAAGGATTGAACCATTGAACCATTAAACCTTGAACCATTTTGGTTCAATAGGTATAATTGGTTCAAAGGTTCAACATCATCAACAAGAGTTAAGCACATTTGTCAAGGTTTAAAGTTTAACCACTTCAAGGTTCAACGGCTTCAAAACACTTATCAAAGAGAAAAGGCTTGAATCATTGAACCGTTGAATCACTAAACCACTTTGGTTCAAAGGTTCAACAGGTTCAAGGTTCAACAAGTTCAACAGACTAATGGTTTAATAGGTTTAAAGGCTTCTACAGGTAGGTTCAATCAAAAGAACAAGTTTTCAAGGCTTGAACCATTGAACTGATCAACCACTGAACCACTTTGGTTTAAAGTTTCAATAGGTTCAAGGTTTAACGGGTTCAACAAAGCTTATTTAAAAGAATCTTCATTCAAGTAGTCAAAGGGAATGAACCATTGAACTGTTGAACCAAAGTTGGTTCAATCGGTTGGTTCAATCAGTAGGTTCAAGGGATTGTCCCAAAGCTAAAGGATCAAACAACCCTTGTAGAGGGTGGTGAACCAAGGCCTAGAACCCTTATGGAGGGTAGCAAGCAAAAAATCAATAGAAATCAGTGGATGCTGCCAAGTGTCATCTTTCGAGCTTCATTTCACTTTGTTTTTAAGAGCAACAGATGCTACCACATGTCACAATTTTAAATTCACATAAAATCATCTAAGGAAAATTTTCAAGGGATAAATAGCCCTTGAAAAGAGCAAGAAGGAGGCAAATGGACCAATTCAAAGGCAAAAAGAGCAAAGGGATTCCCTTCATAAAAGTTCCCCTAGCAAAACTAACAAAGAGACAATTCCTTCGGGGAAATTGTCTGAAAGAATTCCTTTGGACTTTTTCCTTCAAAAGAAAGAAAAAACCAAAAAACAAAGCAAAGCCTGGTGGAAAGACTAAGGCAAGAAACAAATTCTTTCAGACTTTTGTCTGAAGGAATTCCTTCAGACAAATAGTCCAAATAAATTTGGGGAAGCTGCGAGAGAAAAGCTCGAAAGAATTTCTAAAGGCCAAAGACAAAGCAACCAAAACAATTCTTGTGGACTTTTTGTCTATGGGAAAATGTCTATGAAAAAATTCTATGGGAAATCTCTAAAGTAATCCAAAGACAAAAGGCCACTAAAGGACCTAGAAGGGTAGGTGTCCTTGTGGGGGACTCTCAGCTGCTAAATTAAAGGACACTTCCCCAAAGCTGAAGGGTCACCTTCCCTTCAAGAGGATGCAAAATAAGAAATTTGAAGGAAGAAAGTAGCAAAAAAGTCTAAATCAAGAGAAAGACAAAGAAAGTCCAAGGGGTGACACACTCGAAGATGTCAAAGTCAAGAACGGTGAACTAGCTATTGGAAATTCAAACGTAGTGATGGGTGTGTGAATGTCAATTATAAGGTTCATAAAATAGTCATTGATTTTGAAAAGCCTTAAAGACGAGCCAAAAAACTTATAGACCCACCAAAAGAAGCTTGAAGGCCATCTGAAGACCACTTGAAGGGTAGATACCCTTGTGGGGGGCTCTTCCTGACCCAAAATAGACCCGAATGCATTCAAAGGCTTTAAGGCCAAGACCAGCAGGAAGCGACTAAGGACTAGAAACATTACGCATTAGATATGTTTCTAGAATCAGATCACTAGGTGGACATTGAAAGATGCAAACTTTTAATAGCGTGACCCTTTTCTCTGCATTGAGAAAAGCAAATGGGTAAATGCCCCTAAATTCCAGCATGTCTTCTTAACAAAATTCAATGCAACATGATGAGTTACTATTCCCAAGTCCTTCTTGAAGAGGCTATATAAGGGACTCTCTTGTTATTTTAAAGATCACTCTCTAATTATTGAAAATGAAACTCTGCCCAAATTGAAAGGCATTATTGAGACTTTGAGCTCAGATTATTGATCATATTTTGTTATTGGAATAAGAAAGCAATTGACTTTTCAGACTTTGTGTTGTGATATCTTTGTTTTTGGGATACTGTTCTTATGTCTTTTTCCTTAATATATTTTTTGTTCCTTTGATTCAATAAGCAAAATTAGCGAAAATAGTCAGGAAGGTGTCCTAAAGCCAATTGTGGAGGGACTTTGTGCCCCCACAATTGCCTTTAGTGTGTTTTCTTTGTGTTCATGTGTAAAGGACCTTGGGATGACTTTGTGCCCACATTGTCCTTCATATCTCACTCTTGGACAACTTAGGTGGAGACTTTGTGCTACATCTCAATTTGCTAGTTACAATGACCTTGGTTACATTTTGTAATTACTACCAAGAATATTCTTGTGGTTTGTTGAATGGTACTTCTGAAAGAAGAGGAGTGTTTTTTATCATATCCCTAAGATTTCTCCTTTGATTTTCATGCATCATCTCTGAAAAAAGAGAGATGGATGATTTATCCTACCCTTGAGTATTATTATTATATATATATATATATATATATATACATATAGGGAACCTCCCCTTGATGAGAGGAGAGATTAGTCCCCTTTTGATGTGGTAAACCTACACATTTGGCTGACCAATCTTCCTACTTTGGATGATTAGACCTATTTTGTTTATTAGTACATTGATCAACAAAATAATCAACCAATAGTTCCTATAACCTATAGATCTTGATCCTATATTTGTCTCCTCAACCTATCTAAGATTATCCACTCATCCTCTCTCAAAGGTAGCTTGGATGGTCCTGATTCATATTCACCTGTTCCCCTCCCTTTGTGGTCTCCATATTTAATTTGGTCTCCATGTTGATCCCCTACTCTCCCTTATTAATTTCCATCACATCTAGTCCTCCTTAAAAATCCAACTAACACTATGCCTAGAGCTACCATCTATATGCTCATCTCCTCCCTAAGTTTACTCTTGTTTTTACTAATATCTACACAATCCCCCTCCTCACTTTAGTTGGCCATCAAGTAGTTTATGAGGTTATTTTTGATTCCACTAAGTTGCATATGATGAAACCACTCCTAGATCTATAATAGGAGTTTGAAAATCCCATAAAATAGGTGAAATGCTCTAATAATTTTCTCTAGTTAGTGTCATATCTACTAAATCTCCCCATAGAGGCATCTACGTGTCACTATGAGAAAAAAATGATCCTTTCTAGGCACATCCTAATACCTCCTAAACTATCATTACACATGATCAAGCCTATATCTCTCAATAATATAATCTCAATGGGTATTCAGATAACACTCAATGATCATGAATCATGTAATTTTTTCATCCTTAAACAACCCCACTACACTTTTTTATATTAAATCCAAGTGATCTTCTTAGCTCATAGACTATCAAATGCATATCTATAAAATTATATCTCATAAGCATGAGATCTCTATAACCCAATAATTATTTACCATCCAAATATTATAGGCTAGTTAGGCTCCCTATTACACTAGTCCCCAATGGTCTCTCTATCAAGATATGATCCCAACTCCATATTTGTAATAATATAGAGGGACCTATACTCTCTACTCCTCATTATGCTCACATATGAAGTTATTTGTACAAGTGGCATAGCACTATGGGACCCCAAACAAACACACAATAATCTTGAGCCATATCTAACAACGTGTCTTCTAATCCCAAGTGTAACCACTGAATGCTCTTGTCTAGAAAGAGTATGCTACTAATAAGATACATAATCATGAGCATCAATCTATCAATATTACCCTCCCTAAGAGAACTTTCAATATCCATCTATGAGTCATGAACTCCAATCTATAGTTAACCAACCAATGTTTTTACTATCACACTCAAGGTATGTGATTGATAGTATATCTTATGGTCTCTCATTGATGGTTAAAAAATATGTAATACATCCTTGAGAGTAACTATCATCTAACCAGTCACAAAATGAAATGTGTTGGCATTAGAATTCCATCTCTTGACTAGGGTCATAATGATTACCCTATCAATCCTCACCATAAAAATCATCATGATATATTAAAGGCCTACCATCTAAATTAATCCATACTTGTCTAGTGTCAATAGATACATCTCATGAAGTACCACTAGATGTCATAATAAAGAAGCTAACACACCTAAATCCTCCTACATCAACACACATCCTATTGAATCATGATAATCTAATCACACCTATTCAGCCTATTCCATCCTATCTACCTAATACCTAAATCCATGACACACTCATTTATCCTCACTCCCTAACCCCATGACTAATCCTTTCCTTTATAACTAGTCCATCCTACCTAATTACCAATAATCACTAACTATCTACCCCTCTTATCCTTCATCTAACTCACCTAGTCATATCAAGTCCTAACACTTCCTTCTTGTTAACCTATCCTATTTAGATAATTCCACCTCCTAATTACTATTTATACTTGCCTAGATTACTAACTTAACCATATAATTACCTACTTACCCTAACCTCCATCCCCATTCCCTCCCCATCCTATTCACTAACTCTTATTCTTACTACCACAACACCATAAATCTCACTCTAATGCTGAGTTGTAGTTTTGGTAATATCACCATTTACAACTTGTAGTTTTGAAAGATCATAGGTTTAATTATGCATCTTTACAAAACTAAAATTCACCTTCTACATTATTTACATAACACAAATCACCTACTATGGTATTGTAAAATCATAGGTCCCCCTTATGATTTTATAAAATTGTAGTTTATAGTTGTATTATCATTATTTATGATGGAAATATAGTAACTAAGGGCATAAATCCTAGTAGTTGTATTGCCACAACTTCTCTTACATATCATAAATGCAAAAATTAAATGTGAAAATTACTTAATTCAAGGGTTAGGCATAGAGTACTCACCAAGGGTCCTGCATTGGCTAGTCTCTAGTGCTGTTAGACCCTCTCTCCATGATGTGATCAGTGAGGAATGCAATCCATGGCTTGGTATCCATAACACAAAAGTTATACTATCTAAAAGACAAATTGAGACTTTTACCATTACCCCTTTTTAATTTACCCCCTCTTTTACCCCTTGTACCTCATTTCACCATTACTAATCATATTATCTTACATTGTCTAATATTATTGATCCCCAAATCCTTTTTCATGTCTTATTATCACATTTAATCACTATTTCATCATTGTTAAGTCATCTTAAATAACTATTTTGAGGCATAGTATTTTATTCCTTATTATTAGTATAAAATCTAGGTCATAACTATATTAACTTGAGGTCTTTTATGACTATGTAGGTAACACCTGGCCACTTTCTTGTGCTCAAGGATAGCTCAACCATTATTAACCTCCAATACTATCATGTTCCCTATGGATCACTTGATGTTATTAAATCCTATTAAGATATGAATCTAATATAAATTGGCTTATTGTTGATAAACATTTATCGCATGTCCTTTATAGGCTTTCAACTATCCATTTCATGTGTCCTTGCAAAGGGAGTTATCTTCAACTAATGGCCTATCCCATATTTTTCTCTGGATAATGTTGATGTCTCAAGAATTTTAGTCTTATCATCTTAATCAACCTACCTCCCTTATATACATTGGTCGTTGTCCATATAGACATTGGTCATTATTTAAAATTGATATTTTAAGGCTAAGTCACTTTATCCCATAACACTTATGCTTGAGGCATCTCAATTATATATCCATCAAAAATTGGAACATCCCAACCCCTTATCATCATCTGGGTCTTATCCCACCATAGGGATTTCTTTTTGAGTAACCATCTAGCTCATTCCTCTCTACATGCTTACTCAAGGGGGCATCATGTCTACAACAACATTCGCATCCATGAAATGGTTTTTCTTTAAAAATCCATTACTCCTTCCACTTCACTTTTGTAATGCCCTTTCAAAGAGGGGAAAAATGTATGTACCTAAATTGTCTCATCTAAATAATCCTATTAAACCACCTGATTTATCCAATAACCATAACCTTAATCAATTAATTAAAATCCTAATTTACTATATAATATTCCCTACATCCAATAAATATTTCTATACCCTTATACTAATTAATTAACCCATTAACCTACTAACTAGCTTATGTAGCCACTATTCTACCCACTAGCCCACTTGTAAATTTAAAATTCCTATTTATTCAACCACCCCTACCTACCCTACCACCCTAGCCTTTATTACATCCTAAACCTCATTTAATCCCCATCTAATCACATATTATCCCTAAACTAATCAATAAACCTATAAAACTGGGGAAGCTCCTCTAAGATTCTATAAATATCTAAACTAGAGACTTTTAAATAATTTAAAAATCCCTTCCACCATCTTATAAAAGCCATGCTTGGGACATGGCCAAAATACCATGAAAATCCATAATCTCTCATTATACTCTCATAATCAGCCATCCCAAAGTATTATCATATTGTTTCCAATTTATTCAACTATCTAAAGAAGCCATTGGAGTCATTTTGAAGCTCAAATCAAGAAATCCACATTTAATCAATTTGTCATTTGAATCAATTTGAAAATATTGGAGAGTAGCCATAAGAACCAAGGTGATGGAAATATTTCATTATTAATTAGTTGATTATTCATTTATTCCCTCCCTTTGATGTTATTATATTATTAGGTTTAACTTATTAAATATAATACTTTTTATTAATAACTCAAAAATACAATCATATATTTATACTATTCTATTTAGTTATATTATTACCGTATCATTTAGGTAATGATGATTTAATTTATGGATACATGTATAGATACATGAGCTAAGCTAGATATGGATTCTGGTAGTCAGGGAAATAAAGGATAGGGACAATGAGAAGTCAAGTGATATTGACTTAGGTAGAAGGGATAATATGTATAAGCCATCTAATTATTATGCACTAATATTGTGTCATGTTCTTTTATTTTAGTTGTGTTATCCCACTCAATTTTTAAAATTATCTTTTATTTATCTTATTATTATTTATTTTGACTTCAATCATCTTTGTGTCTGACTATCATATGGATTGGTGTCTTGATTTACCTACCTTGTTCATTTTGATTGTCACGGGTTGGAACACTTTCTTAGTTAATTTTCTTACAGAGTTCATTATTTTGAGAATAATTCATGATTCTTTGTTAGTGTTGGTTTAACCTCTTGATTATTACATTCCCCTTTATGTAGAAGGAACCTAGTGTGTTTTTATGAGTTTTGATTGTATTTCATAATTACCTATGTGAGGGGGTCATGGGCCTTTGACATTAAAAAAATATCATAATGACCAAAATCTTGGTCGATGGGATTAAGCAAAAAATTCCACAATTTGGGAAGATTTGGATCTCCTCCCATAGTGCCACATTGAGAAATCAGGTGAGGGAGGTGTAAGAGAAACAATGGGGAGGAAATAGAATAAACCCTAGCTAGGAGAAAATGGTGGAAGATGTGAGTAATGGGCTTAAAACCCCTACCAAGAGAGAGGAGGGACAATTGAGCAGCTTAAACCATGGGAAATAAAAAAGAGGAACACACAATATTAGAGGGAAAACAAGAAAGAAACAATAAATTTAGAAAAACTTCATTCTACTTTTGGAGTGTAAGATTTCTCACAGGTAAGTGATGCATTATTTTGGAAAGGGAAAAAGAATGAATATCTAGTTATTTTTATTGGGAAAATAAAAATAAATTATTTACATGCTCATGATGAAGCTCTAAGACTTATTGGTGAACTTGTAAATCCCTAATTTATTTATATCAATGAGAATCCTTTCTTTTTATTTATTATAAAAAATATTGAGTATGGTGAATTGGTACAATTAGACCATTTGGGATTTTGGGTTTTAAAACCTATGCATGAAATTTCTCCTTCATAAATCAAACAATTATAAAACCCTTTATTTTATTTTATTTGAGTTGTAATATAATTATTCTTTGAGTTCTTGGCCATTTTGATAAACTAGGGTATGATGTTTTAAATGTACATATTCATTTTATTGGGTTTTATTTTGATCTTTTACCTATTATAAATGCTTGGCTGATTTGTTTTAATTTGGGAATGATGTTTTTTAATTGAATACAAATATTTGATCAATTTTTAATTTGATATTTTACCCACTATAATTAATAATTAAAATGGGGGTTTACCCTAGCATAATAGTACACCATACTTAGATGAAGCTAGTTTCATTGACCTAGTGGTAAGGGTTTCACCTCAACTAGTTTTATTATTTTGTGTATTTTATTTTTTATATACCTAGGCAAATTCATTTTTCCTAAATATTATTATTTTACCCAGCAGTTATTAAGCAAATTGACCTAACTATAATAGGGTTAGTTATAATGTTTTCCCACTTTTTGCATACTTTTTACAAGCAATTACATGGTAATACCTAATTGTATGGCATATGGGTAATGAGTTAAATTTATGGGTGCTTATATTAAACTAGTTTCAAATGCAAATAATATGTGAATATTTCACATTTACCTCTTATTTATATGTAATGTTTTCACCTAATTATTGGTGTTGGGATATATTATTTAGCCATTGGTATACTTGAATATATGATGAAGGATTATTTTCTCTGATTTTATATTTCAAATTGGTATCTAAAAATACTTTAGATAAAAATTAAGGATTACCAATGCTAGTGTTACTATTTTAAGCTTGATTTTTAGTTATGAATTTATTGTCTATTAAATGTTTTTTTTAGTTGTTATGGTTTTGAGTAATGGATCATATGTCCCTATTGTTCATGTACATATCTTAAAATCCTTAAGGTCATACTCCATCATGAAACTGATGGTTGGGGGTAGTAAGGGCCACCAATTTGGGAAGGGGGGACTCATAGGATGGTCTAGGTCAGGTCAGTTTGTATGAGGATGCATATATCAGTTGGATCCACCTAGTTACTTGATTTAATCTTGGTTGGTTACCACTTTAATAAAATCTTTGGTATCATGTTATAATTAAATTTTCACTAATTATTAGTTTCCCATAGCACGTCTTATAAATGCCTAACTATTAATTGATTAACATATTAGACAAAGCTAGAAACATAACTTTATTTTCAACACTGATGTATATAGATATTTAATTAATTATTAATTTCTTTCTTTTACATTATCATCTTATTTAGATGGTCCATATTTCAGGTTGGTCTAAGTATATTATATACTTTTTATAATATACACCCTAAATTGGTTAAGCAACCATACATATCATGTCTTTTCACAGTCGTTTCATAGGAGACTCTGACTAGAGAATATGAGCTTTTTAAAAATTTACCCATGTCTTTCCTTTTATCCATTTGGGTCTTTTTCTAAGCTTGAGTCATCTTTTTACCCATTCTTGGTCACCCCAAGCCTTTCAAATGGTTATTCGACCTCAGCCAGGTCAGGTTTTCCATGCTTGTTTTATCCCCCTAGTCCCTAGCCTATAGGATAGGAGCATTTGAATTCGAATACAACATTGGAACCCAGGGTGTCTAATTTTTAGTGCTCCTATCCAAAGTCAAATTGATCTCTAATGGTTAGTTTATTCCACAAGATGAGTCTTACCCCTTTTCTTTGCTTTGTTTCTAAGTTTTCTAATTTCAGTGAAATGAAAATAAATCTTATAAATTCAAAATAATGAGTCTCCTATATAAAATAATACACAAGGCATTTTATATCTAAAACTTACTACTTTGGCACATTAGACATAATAAAAATTAGTCAATATTATATCTCAACTTCTCTGCATCACACATAAACTTGCCTGCTTGATCAAGAATGTTCCTAGGAGAAAGTCATTCTTGCATCTATCATGTACATTAGTTATGCATGTTCCCTAAGGGAGAATTACATTTGATCTGAGACCCTAGCTTGAGGGTTAATGCAAGAAATGGTTAGGATATTAGGGGTTCTAGATCATGTAATCATTCTTCCCCTAACCCAATTTTCCCTCTTTTATTTTTGATATATTCATTGTTTACATGTGTGTAGATGGATATAGGTATTGATTACTAAAATGAACCTACAATAAGCTTTGTCAATTTATAGCCCATTAAATTTGGTATACAAGAAGCTTAGATCTTGAAGACAACACTAAGGAGGGACTATAGCACTGAACACCAAGGTGTCCTATTTTGGCACTCCTGTCTAGTTAGAAAATGAAAGCTAGGTTTAGATTCTTGATAGTGTCTCAGTCCTACTTTTCAATTACCAGCACTGGAATCATTCATTTCAACTCAATTTAAGATAAGTTTATTATTCTTCCTCTTACAAAATTACCTATTTAAAATCTATATTTTCCCCCATTAAACTAGATTTTTTCTTATTATTCTAGACCCTTATTATTTAGGATCTAAACACTAGACTCCTAAAAATAATAGAATATTTTAGTGAACTTGACTTACTTAAAACAAACCTAAAACCCTAGCTACACTTAGGGTTTTTCCTTCATATTTTTGAGCAAAATTTTAATCTCAAAATTTTGATTTTTTTATCAATTTTTTTTATATTATTCCTATCCAAAATTTATTTTTAAAATCTAAAATTATCATATACTTTTAAAAAATTATAAAACCCTAGATAAAAACCCTATATTTCAAAATGATATACTTAAACCTCAAGCCTTCCTTGCAAATTTTAGAAAACCATTTTGGAATTTTCGCAAATTGATTACTTTGTCAAAAATAATTTCAAATTTTCAAAATTAGTAGTTTTCTTGTGCCAAAATTTAATTTCCAAATTCTAATTTTTATATAAATTTTTGAGAGTTATTCCTATTCAAAATAATTTTTAAAATTTAAAATTATTGAATAATTTTCTAAAATTCTAAAACCCTAGCTAAAAACCCTTGATTTCCAAACTAGGTCCTCAAACCTCAAGTTTTCCTCCCTTACAATTTTTTAAAAAATAATTTGAATTTTTTGTAAATTGTTTGGATTATCAAAAGTAATTTCAAAATTTCAATGATATTAGTTCTTTTTTCATTTATTTGCTTCATATTAATTTTCAAAATTCTCTTTGGTGAAAGAAATAAAATGGCCACAAAGGCAATTCCTCCTTCTCATCCCATTGATGAATTTCTAAAATTTTATTATAATTATGACAATGATTGGACAAAATTGAAAAATTTCATATTAGATAATAATGTAGAAAATAATTTAATTTACAATGAAGATAATGATTATTGTTGTAATGAAGGATATGATGATATACGTAATGATGATGGTGAGACACAAATAAATGAATCTTTTTCTCTAAAACCCATTTCTTTTATTCCTACTTCTAGAGAAAATAATTTTGATAAATGGGAAAGATACTTCTCACCTCATTATCCTATGCACAATGTACCAAATGAAAAAATTAGTCATGCACTTTCAAGTGAACCCCTTATGGGTGATACTTTTCTTTCATGTGAACCTAATCTCTCTCTATATTTTGTTACTTCAATGTTTAAATTAAAACAATACAAATGTAATAGAATCAAATTACCAATGCATGGTTCAAATGATACATCTCATGTTATTAAGTCTACTTTATAAAAAGAATGTTGAAATGAAAAATCTCCTTCTCTTACTTCTCATATTGCACATGAAAATAATTCATGTCTTTCATCCATGGATAACATAGATGCACATGATATTCCAATTTCAAATGATAATTTATTACATATTCAAAAAGAATTAAATTCTTCTATTATACCTCTCCCTAGCAATGATGGAAGTGATAATGAATATGATAGTGAGCATGCCAATGAAGATAAAAATGAGAGTTATTATGAAAAATATTACATATATGATAATGATGGTGATAATTATGCACATAGTGAAGAAGAATATGTATCTCATATTTTTAACTCTTCTCTCACTCATCCTCTCAAACATAATGTACTTCCAAATGTTGTTTCTAATTTTATAAATGATTATATTTCAAATAATGCACATGTTAATGCTAATAGCACATATTCTACTCAATTATAATGTGATTCACTACAACATAAAGATACCAATGAATCTCCTAAGCTACCCCTCACTATAGTAGAACCCAGTTCTCACTCTTCACCTAAAGAGAATGGTAGCCCACATACCTCTAGTAAGTTCCAAGTTACCATTACTCCCAAAGTTTGAGTGAGCACACCTCCTCTTTATGATCTAATTGCCAATTTTAGCATTCCCATGGTTAAAATTAACAATCAAATTCAATGATTAAATGAACCACTTTAATATACTAATGTACCATCTTAGGAGATCATCTCTTTGATGCATGTAATTGTTGAATTACAACACCAAGTACATCTCCTTACCTTGGAAAACAAAGCATACATGTCTTGTATAGATTCCAATGATCTACATGGTAACCATATTTCTAAGACATTCATAAAATATGCATTGCCTAAGCATTTTCAGATACCATCTTTACCTCACTTTGATGGAATTGGAAATCCATTTGTACACCTTTAGGCCTTTTATAAGGCTTTACCATCTCATGAGAGGCCATTGATTCTATTCAAGTTATTCCAGTAGACATTAGTGGGAGAAGCGTATAATTAGTTATTTCATCTACTCCCTATTGGTTTATTGTATACATATTATGACTTAGAGGAGGAATTTTTTAGATATTCCATCATAAACATGCACCCTCATGTTACATATGAGAAACTTGCCACATTAAATCAAAATGCTTCAGAGCCAATTAGTGAGTACATCTTAAAATGTAAGGATCACACGTTAAGATTGATATAAAAACCAATAGGTCTAGAGATTTAACATATCTTTAATAAGGGTTTTCACAAACCTATACTCGATCATATACTATATCAAATAGAGTCTTCTTTTAGAAAATTATTTTATACAGTTTTATCTTTGGAAAAGAAATTGGGATTGATTAAGGTAGATTTAGTTGATCAAATCATTTTAGATTTCATAGTAGCATCTTCAGCTACAACTCCTAGCACTCAACATCCACCATGTCCTAAACAAGATAGGAGATCATAACCAAAAAAATAACTAGTCAAGAACAAAGAGCCACTTTCTAGAGCACAACCTAAAATATGCACTATAGATAACAACAAGGCACCACTATAATTTGATTCAGAGTGGGATATGCCATCCACAATATTATCATCACTACTAAATAAGATCTTAATCACACTATCTTCTACTCATCAACAAGATCCACATCTTTTACATAGATAACCACATCAGCCCTTTTGTAACTATCATCATATCCATGGACATAGAGATCATGATTGTTATAGAAACAAGGATTACATTAATAGATGTGTTGATAATGGCATCATAACATTCACATAGGGGCACCAAGATCTCCACCATCATGGAACCCTAGACCTCACTCCTCCATGACTGAGTCATCTTATGGCATTCCTTTATACGAATCATTAGACACTCATTATGAGTGCAATTCATCTTTTAGGATAGAATATCACAAGAGATCTCTTATTCCACTGCCTCAAAAGGTTTGGAAACTAGTATAGTGAAAATATCCTACATATAACATCATAGTTTGAGGAATACATAGTGTAATTCCATATACATATCTAGTAGATTCATATGAACCACAACATAGTCCTACTCATGAGAAATATTCACTATAGGTAGATTTCTTGGGTCCTATCTCATGGAAAAATCCACTATAGTTAAGATTAAATGACCCCACATCACACAGTATTACTCATGAGAAATAATCATTACAACTAGATTTTCTAGGTCCTATCTCATGTAACAGCCCATTATGATTAAGATTAAATGGTCCCTCATCATAGGTTTTAGCTTCATCTCAATATATTACTTAGTCATATATATCATATCAGAGGCCATAAGGTATTTAGTTATAGATAGATGAGCCTTCTTTACATCACATAATTTTAGCATCATGACCAATAAAGTTAAATTTTGTATAATCTTCCCACACAGCTATTGTAGACACCTAAGTCTAGATATTGATAACCTCTAATTAGGATTTTGACTAATTATTACTAAAATGCAAAATTTGGCCTAAAAACACTATATCATATTAAAAGCTTTGAACCTGATATAGTCAAGTGCTAATTTTAGCTAGGGTATCACTAAATAGGACAATGTAATTTATGGGCCAACTAACTTTGATCAAAATATTTTGAGTCAAAATGCTAATTTTTTACCTAGATGCTCTGGATTGCTCTTTTCTATCAAATATCTTGCACAATATACATTCCTTTGTTATTTTTTATTGACAACATCCTAAATGGGATAATGGATCTAATGCATCTGACATTGACTTCCAATTCTAATCCAATCAAAAGTTAGAGAAATAATAAGGCATTTTGATCAATTTGAGTAATTTGTGCACAAAGTGCTTGATCATGCTTAAGAGATAATTAAACCAAATTAGATCCTAATTAATAATTACAAGGAAACTTATTGAATACTTATTTTTAGAAATGAATATTGAATATATGTATCATCAGGTGACATCATTTCTTAGGAAGACATCCCTAGGCCATAAATGCCACAAATATCTAAATCAAGCCACCCCATACCTCATCAATGCCTCCCATGCCTCTTAATTTCCCCTCTATCCCAAATATGAATGATGATATTTATAGAATGAATTTAATAATTAGATTTATCCTTAGCCACACATCTTAATCTTGAGATGGATAGTTTAGGTTGATTCTATCCATTTTCCAAAATCTATAAATAAAGAAGCCATGAACATCATTTTTAAGCTATTTTGGTGCAAATTTATTATTCTCAAATATATTCAAAAATCTTAATTTGTGGAAAGTTAACATGCTAAATTGATTCCAAAAAGCTATCACATGCCAAATTTATGATGCCAAAATATTGAAGCCAAAGCTAAGCAAGCCACTACTTCAACCTAATTTGGAGTATTCAAGAGAGGTGAAAGATTTGTTCCCTTTCATGTCTTTGTTGTGTTTCCATTCTAGTATTGTTAACTAAGCTCAACCAAGTAACTAGGCCTAGAGATGTATGTTAGCTAGTGTGTTTTTTTTTCAATTTGATTTCATTTTGTCACTAACAAGATACTAACACCTCTCTTGAGTCAATTCCTAGTCTACATCTATAGTTAGTACACAATAGATAGTATCAAATACAGAGCACATTACTACATAACATGAGTAGTATGAGAATTTATTTCATTGGCCAATGGGGTTCAGATAGTGATATAATATAGAATAATACAACATATAGTCATACCAATTTTAGTTCATAAGCTTCACTTAGTAGGGAATTAATGGAGCCAAAGGTCTATCTAACCTTTATATTATTGAACCACTCTCGAGGAGGTAATATGCACACAATGATATCTTACATCCCATACTGACAACTAACATTCCTAATTCTAAATAGCCATCCCTAGCCAAACCAACTTATCTAAATCTAGACATTACCAATTTCTTACTTTTTCTAATTCCAAACCAATTCACTCTACCAAATCAATTTTACAAATTACAAAATCAACAAATTTTTGCTTACATATAATCACAAATCAAACCTAAACAACACATCCAAACATATCATGAATAATTGAATCACATCCCAAATGTTATCTTAGCAAACATAACAAAATAATGAAATAACATATCCCAAGTACTATTTTACCAAGCATATGAAAATTTAAAACCAATATTGGATCAACTATTTCTAAATCAACCACCTATAATCAAAATATTAGTATATTCCAAAATCCATAACATAATATACAAGAATACAAAATCAAACTAGTATCCATATATATAAAACAATTTTCAAAACATGTACATCATATTAAAATACAATCAATCATGAATGGGCATCATTCCCTCACTCTCAATCTCACTCTCTCCTCTAGTATAGTCCCATAATCTATTCTAGCACTCATTGATCTTGTGCCCCCTTGACCAACCGAATGCCTCTTATGATAGTTCTTTCAATATAGTAATCAACCATGCTTCTTACGTAAGTCTACATACCTCTCTAAAGATCCATATACTCATCCATAATCTAAGAACTCATTGATCTAAATTAGGTGGATGCATATTATGCCTATCTAGTTTAGTCCTCAACTCATCTCTCTCTCTCTCTCTCTCTCTCTCTCTCCATATACGCTAACATATGTAGTCATAGATATAAAAACCATGCCAAACAAATGAGCATAAATGCCAATAGTAAAATTTGATCACTCTATCAAACCCTCCTCCATAACATCATCAGGCACATGCCATGTAAGCTCACAAAGTGTAGACTCAATAATAGTCTCCTAATACTTGTCATCTTAACCACCTACCCTAGTAGTTGCCTTATCTTGAACACCTCCCATGCCACCTACACAAAAAATGACAACATTATGTTAGACATGCACTTTCAAAATAAATAAGAACAATTTTAAACTCATATAAAAACTCAAATATAATCAGAATCTTACCTCCCATCATCTTGATCAGAGTAGGATCCTCATACTCAGGGGCATCCCCTACACTAAAAAGGTATAATGGGCCCCACAAATGCTTCACCCACCATGTGGTATATGCCTCTATGAAACTAACATCATCTACATAAGGAATATCTATAGCCACATCCCATACATCCAAGGGTAGTGATGCTAACTAAGCCTCAATAGACCTGCCATGAGCTCCTACTCTTGTTGGTGCGTGTACACTCCTCACCCACACCCATGCTACTAGGGTCACCTCTTATGGAACCCAAAACTATCTAGTCATGTGCTCATATTGAAAGTTCTCATACACTCTAGGCTAGTAGTCATGTAACCAAAAACTAACCCTCATATAATGCAATTGCACTCCATCTTCAGACCACCTAGGAAATCCTCTATAGGGCCTCCATATGATATCCTAAGCCACTAGTCTATCTAACACTCATATATAGTGATCCATCCCAAGATACCTAATAGTTAATGAACTCATCCATTACTCCTCATATTGATGTGGAGGTGCCCACCTCTCTCTTAGTAATCCCAGAGGCCACACAACTGCTATGTGCTCATAGGCCCAACAATGCAACAATGTAACTGCACTCAGACCACTATTGAATGCCTCTTAATTAAACCTATATAGATCTTTGTATAAGTGGGCAAGCATAGTACTACATCATTAGAACATAATTTCATATACCTCTACACTATGTTTAATCCTATATATCCAATATGCAATTGATACCCCATTCCCATCCACTGCAATAAAAGAAACCAACAACACTACAAACCACTTCCACAGATAGGGCACACTTGACTAACAAATAATTGACAACATTACATCACTATCACTACCACTCTTATGTATTCCTAAGGGCACACCAACAGGATGCATGATCAATGGCATCTACACCCATATCATCTTATAAATTTACACTTTATCCACTAATCAACAAATGCAAAATATGGTACACATCCTCCAGAGTAATAGTCATCTCTCCAGTAGGAAGCCAAAATTTTTAGGTGTCTACATTCCACCTCTCACATAAGGTGTTAATCAAATGCCTATCCCACTACATAGTTCCTAGGTCACACACATGACCCAACATTTCCCTATCCATCACAACCATCTCATCAGTTGATAAAGGCAATAATCTCAGAGTCTCCATCACCTGGCCTCTATGGAACTCCCTCATCTATACCACACCCTAAAAAACACCAAAAAATAGAATGAATGTTAGTCAACCATGCCAAATCAATAACCAAGAAAAATGATAATAACTAAACTAAGCATCAGCCCTGAAAATCCAACCTCCAAGACAACAACACTGAATACAAGAAAATAACACTAGACAAGAGCGCTACAACTTGGATAGTAGCATTAAAGCCTAGAAAATAGTATTGAAAGAGGGAAAGGAGTGCTAGATCTAATAAAAATTTGTTAAAAAGCTTTAAAATAGCTTAAAATCACAAAAAATAGGCTTTTAAATAAGCCTAAATCACACATTTTAGCTACTCACTAAGGTAACCTCTCAACCAACCTCAATCTAGGCTATCAACTACTCAAATTAGGCTATGGCAAGTGACCATCTCCTTGGAATATCTCCTAATCTAAAGCTAAAAATCTCAAACTACTAAATGTGCAAATTAATCAAGAGTCACTCTAACTTTCCTATATCAAACAACTTTTTCATCTAAAGCAAAATACCATTTTGCCTATAACTTAAACCCCACAACTCTATTTTAAAAACCATTTTGTTTCATGGAACCATGCCAATAATGTTTTAAATATCTAGCAAACCTTGATCTCTTATTACATCATTTTCCTACTATGGCACACATACACATCTCTATACCTATTTTGTTCCCAGATACATACAACTTCATCCTCACCAATAACAACTTGTTCTACTTTTATACAACTTGGTCCTCACCAATAAAAGATCATTTAACTTTCAAATAACTCAATCTAAACAATCAATCAACTTCTCAAATAAATTCAAAACTATACCAACCTTGTTCCTATCATTACACCACCAATCATCACTTTTGGCTCAAACTCCTTTATTACAAATTTCATCCCTCTCCCCAAAAGGGGGAATCATTCACATTATTCTTATTCCTACACCTACCTAGTACACCTATCCACTCTCATAAATGGATACACCATGGCTTTTACACCTCCAGTAGTTAGAATTATTAGATTTAGCTTAGATGGGTCAATATACATAATGATTCAAATTACATGGGTCATCTAGCATTACTTAGGACATTCAAAGGGACATACTTTTAGTTTATAGATACATAGATTACTTAGATATACATTGGTTTAGATCATATGGATTGACAATGATTTTCATATAGATTTAGACTAGATATCAGAATTGGGGGTATGTACATCACAAGTCTCAACATATAACTTCATATAGCATGACATAGTTATAAGCTAGATAGTAGATTATAGGCATAGTGTACAGCAAATTTTTTTGATCTCCAATTTTACACATAGATATGACATGATATCTCATTTCACATGTGGTTATACAGATTACCAGACTATATAGATGCATCACTCACATACTAGATTTGGAGGCGTAGTATAGATGTTCATGTTCTTCATCATCCAAGATTATATAGATTATAATGGAAAGACATGCCATTTTATTTTTACACATTTACCAAAGTTGTTAGATTACACCAAGGCATACCCAAGTCATTACTAGGTGGAACCATATGATCGTCTACAATGGTTTCTCCATAGCATCACCCAGACCCAAGAGTTTGTGTGAGATAGAGGGTAGACATTGGTTTTAAACCTATAAACACTTATTAGTTCTGGTTTAGATTATTCAAAGTGGAATCACGATATATCTTGTTCTCCATAGCATGCAATTTCTATACACACATTTTATATTACATGAGTTTATGTAGGATAGAGGGTAGACATTGGTTTTGGGTCTCTGAACACTTTTCATTTTCAATCAAATTTAGTATAGGGGGCATCTATTTTAGGTATTCCTTATTTCTCTAGGCACTATTTAGATTCAGTACTAGGGGCATCCATTTTAGGGATTCCTTCTTCCTCCAAGCACTATTTAGTTCTCCATCCACTACCCTGGCCAAGAAGTTGGACCCTTTTTCAGCACATTTATCTCCATGCAGGTAAGTTCAAGTACACATCTTTTTTTTTAATTTTAACCTAGTAATTCATTTCATTACATCACTAGATTAAAAGGGGGAAATTATATACACCCTAAATTGGTCAATCAATCACATATATTATGTATTTTCATAGTCCTTTCATAAGAGACTCCAAATAGAGAATATGAGCCTTTTACACATTTAACCATGTCTTTCATTTTATTCATTTAGGTCTTATTCTAAGCTTGAGTCATAATTTTACCCATTCTTGGTCACCTTGAGCCTTTCAAATGGTCATTCTACCTCAACCAGGTTAGGTTTTCCATGCTTTTTCTATCCTCTTGGTCCCCAACCTATACGATAAGAGTACTGCGATTGGACTATAGCACTAGAACCCAGGGTGTTTAGTTTCTAATGCTCTTGTCTAAAGTCAATTTGATCTCTAACAGCTAGTTTATTTTACAAGATGAGTCTTACCACTTTTATTTTCTTTATTCCTAAGTTTTCCAATGTTAGATAAATGCAAATAAATCTCCTAAATTCAAAATAATGAGTCTCTAAAATAAAGGACTATGCAAGGCATTTTATATCTAATATTTACTGATTTAGCATATTAAACATAATAAAAATCATTCAATAGTATAGGTCATCATCTCTGCATCACACATAGACTTGCATGATCAATCAAGGAAGGGCCTAGATGAAAGTCATTATTTGATCTATCATGTGCATTGATTATTCACATTCCCTAAGGGAGAACTACATTTGATCTGAGACCCTAGCTTAAGGGTTAGTGTAGGTAGTGGTACAGATAGTAGGGGTTCTAGATCATGTGATAATTCTTCCCATGACCTATTTTTCCCCCTTTTTATTTTTATGTATTCATTGTTTGCATTTCTATAAATGGATACAAGTATTGAAGACTAAAATAAACCTACAACAAAATTTATTAACTTCTATCCCCTAAAATTTGGTATACAGGCTAACACTAAAATGGTAAACAAAACCCATAAAGCTTAAATCTTGAGGAAAATAGAATTTGGTAGGGACTATAGTTCTAAACACTAGGGTGTCATATTCCAACACTCATATCTAATTAGAAAATGAAAGCCAAGTTCAGATTCCTGACAGTGTCTCAATCTTGTTTTTCAATTACCAGCTCTGGAATCATTCATTTCATCCTGTTTTAAGATAAGTTTATTATTCTTCCTCTTTAAAATTACTTGTTTAAAATATATATTTTCCCCATTAAACTATATGTTTTCTTATTATTCCATACCCTTATTATTTAGGATCTCAACATTAGATTCCCAAAAATAATAAAATAGTTAAATTATACATGTTCATATGGATTGAAAGGCTAAGTGATTAGTAGCTTGAATTAAACTAATGGAATAGTTATGGTGATTCTCTTGTTTAATTTAAGGTTATGAATTATTTTGTGTAGAACATACTAAATTCTAGTTGGATACATATAAAATCTGAATTTGTATTTTCTTGTCTACTCATGCTAAGATTATAGTTTTAAATTGTTTAATAGTGATTAAACTTGGGACCATACTTACATAATAAGATAGTTTTTATACAATTTATATATTATTCTACATGCACATTAGTATGCATTATAATGGGCTCCTTATGTATTAAGAATCATTATGTATGATTTTTGAAGTATTTTATGCAATTGTACATAATTTATCATAGTGGCATGATCAAGCTTGTCATTGACAAAATTCAGATTGTTATTGAGATTCTTTTCCATTAATATTTTTATGATTTTTAATTTTCCCTTGGCATGCTACAACCAATCATAATTTAGATTGAATTCAGTCATAAAAATAAGAATGGAAATTATTTAAGTTGTTTAGATTGAGCATCTTTTTCTGAGTTAAAATTCTCTTAGTTTTAACATTGAAATTGTATAAAATTATATCATAGGCAAAGTGAATACATATTGATAGTGTTATATGGCTATTTCATATTGAAAGTGTGAATCACTCTAATTCTAAAATTATGAATCAATTTCACTTTTAATAGATTAGCAAATTATTATGTTTAATATGGTTCATACTTCTTAGTTGGTTGTTCATGAACAAATATATCAATTATGGAAGATTACTAAATTGACGCTATGGTGTCAATATGAATTCCAAATATATTTAATAAGGTTCATCCTTGGATTATATAATTTTTTTTTTTTCAAACGTTACTTTATCAAAAAACATGTTTTGGCTGAAAATGGAAATAGGCTTGCTTAAGTATTGTAACCTGAATATGATTAAGTTATTGTTGATGCAAATGGTTTTGATGTTATTAGAGGAGTTATTAATAAAATTTAGTGAATAATGTAAATAATTAAAATTTCATAAATTAAATCTAATTAATGTACTTTAGTAATGAGTAATAAATATAACCAACACATATAACTAGTTCTTATGGAGAACAACCAGTTAACAAGTGGGCAACACTATAGAGAGTTGATATCTAAGTGACCATATACATGATGGTCTAGTGTTACCACGGGAGAGATTTAAGTGTTATAGGTCAATGATATAATGCTCACTTTATTGATGAAATCTATTCATGATAAGACGTTGGTAATGTAATTGGATTACAACAATAAATTATTTGGTATAATGTGCTTATTGATAGGTCAAAACACATAATACAATGATTCCTAAATATTATATATCAAGGTACAATAATATAAAGTGGGTATAGTAATAAATGATATTTATAATTACACATTTTATTAGGTTTAAGCATCTTAAAATCCTATTTTGATTCTATGGATTTTATAGATATACTTTATGACCCTAATATTATGAACATCGTTGATTAAGTTAGATAGTATCATGATACAATTTTAATTATGGATTGTAAACTAATGTTTTAATTTATGATTTTAAGAATAATAAATGAAATCCTATTGGTTATTACTTGATCCTAAAATTTAAATAACATTAATAACCTAAAAACTTATCTCAAACATACCATGTGAGATGTGATTTCCTACCCCAACCTATACCTAGGCTTTCATGGATGTGAAATAATTAATTATGGTAAGGAAACCTATGGGATCATATTAGGAAGGTAATTTCCCTCATATGGGTTGAGACCCATCCATATGGACCCACCTAGACATATGCTCTTAACTAGATGTAAAAATCAATAGGGAAACATTATTCCATATAGAACTTGCTAGAGGTA
>JARHVA010002569.1:1967500-1985000 GCA_037957365.1 Torreya grandis | reverse complement strand
TATACATACACACACACACACACACACACACACACACACACACACACACACGTATGTATGTATGTATATAAGTATATGTATATGCATATGCATACGTACATGTACATGTACATGTACATGTACATGTACATGTACATGTATATGTATACATATATATGTATATATGTATATATATGTATCTATATATATATATATATATATATATATATATATATATATATATATTAATATATAGATACATATATATACATATATACATATGTATACATATATATACATATATATATGTGTATATATATATATACATATATATCTATAGATATATATATGTATGTATATATATATATGTATATATATACATATGTATAGATATACATATATATATATATACATACATATATATATATATATATATATATATATATATATATATACATATGTATGTATGTATGTATAGATATACATATATGTATGTATGTATATGTGTGTGTGTGTGTGTGTGTGTGTGTGTGTGTGTGTGTGTGTGTGTGTGTGTGTGTGTGTATACATATGTATATATGTATGTATGATATATATATATATATATATATATATGTATAATTATATATGTGAATACACACACACACACACACACACACACACACACACACACACACACACACACACACACACACACACACACACACACACACACACATGGCTGCACTCACCCCTCACCCCCTCCCCCTCTATATATATGGGATATTAGAAGGACCCCCTAAGGATAGATTATCTATCCCTATCTAAACAGAGTTGGGCCCTCCTCTTTATATCTATCTAGCCCCTATCTCCCTATATTTCCCATCCCCATCCCCAAATTAAAAAGATACATTATTTTTATAAATATTTCATAACTTAGATAGACAACAATACAACACACATGAATATCTCATTATTTATCAAAATAGTGTATTACATACTACTAATACTAAATAAATAATAAGATCTTGTTATGATTTACAGAACAATATAAATTATTAATATAAATCCCATCATAATTTAAGACATAAAATAAGACATGATACACTAAAACCTTATTATTTGATATAATAATTAATCATAGACTGTTGGAAATAAAACATACTAAAATTACACAAGGATTTTTACAACTCTACTAAGTAGACATATTACACATAAGGTTTCATAGCTTTATGATAAAATGACAATTTCATTATCTACAAACTTTCAACAATTTTTAAAAATTTCTTAGTTCCTCTACATATATATACATATACATATACATATACATATACATATACATATACATATACATATACATATACATATACATATACATATACATATACATATATATATAGACATATAGATATACATATACATATACATATACATATACATATATATATAGACATATAGATATACATATACATATACACATAAATATACATATACATATACACATACACATACACATACATATATATATATATAGATATAGATATACATATACATATACATATACATATACATATACATATACATATATATATATATATATATACATATACATATACATATACATATACATATACATATACATATACATATATATATATATATACATATACATATATATATATATATACATATATACATATATATACGTATATACATATATATATATATATATATACGTATATATATATATATATATATACGTATATATATATATATATATATATATATATATACATATATGTATACATATATGTATATATATATGTGTATATATATGTGTGTATATATGTGTGTGTGTGTGTGTATATATATATATATATATATATATACTTAAGCCAATAGCCAGGTTCTGAGATCTTGAGTGAGAATTGCTTTACAAGTGCATCTTTCTGCTGTTTTTGATGAGACAGATATAAAGCGTATCTATTTTCTATTTCAATGATCTGTTGCTGAAGACATTTCTTCTTAGATATTAAATAAGCAGGAGTGCTAAGATACTTATCTTTTAGATACTATAATTGTTGTACCAATGTAAAACTGTCAGCAAACTGAGTTCTTATCATATTAATTTGAAAACCAATTTTTGAGTCATAATCAAAGGATTCAGAATCTGAACTAATATCTTCATTATTCATATTTATCTGATTTTTCTCTGAATCTGAATCTTCTTCTTCCCAAGGAATATCAGATTCATACTAAGGCTCAATATCAGAAACTAGAATATATTCTTCTTCATCTATGCCGTGAATTTGAAGAAAATTTATCTTTTTAGAGTGATCCTTTTTTTGAGGACACTTACTGGCATTAGTGATTACCTTGACAAAGTAAACATTTAATGGGAGTTCTTAGAAACCCATTTTTTATTTTTCTAAATATCATTTTCTTTTTAAAGGATCTTCCTTTAAACTTTCTTGGCTTTGCTTCAAATTTTTGAGGCTTGGGAGAGCATTTGCAAAGATGAAATTTCTTCTTTTTTCTTCTTTTCTCCTGGTATTTTTTATACTGATGAACATCTGTACAACCAAACTGATCATATAAGGGTTTGCAAAACTTAACTCCTACCTACTTATGAAATACCATAGTTTCTTTATAAGCTTTTCTCTCAGCACACAAATTATCATTAATTGCTCTAATATTCTAATTAATGCAACCAAAAGACATAGTTGATATTTCCTGACCCATAACAAACTTATACTTATCAGCAAAGTATTGTGGAAAGGATTCTATATATTTGATTTTGAATGCTGGATTAAACATCTCTCTAGCAACATATAACAAGTTTTCCATATAGCACATATATTCATCTAATCTTATCATATCACAAATCTAAGCTCTTAAAAACTTAGCTTTGTTAGCTTCCTTTTCATTATCTATTATTCCAACAAACTTAGAATATAGGGCTTCACACAAAGCAAAAATAGGTTGATCATGGCAGAGAAGTTCAACTTGAAACTATTGACCACAACCATCCCACCAATCTTTAATGATACCTATGAAACCATTAGATATCTATTGATAAACACTTATAGGGTCTTTCTTAAGGCCAAATATCTATACATTTGCCCATGAAAGCATAAAATGAATCATCTCCTTTCTTTTAGCAGGAGATTCACAGTTAAATTTCCAGAAGAAAGGCTAGAAATTCAATGTTCTGATCTGGGCTTCTAATGGGGGCCTAGTATTAGAGGATTCTCCTTCTTCAAAAAGACTAATCTTTTCTACTTCCTCTATTCTAGCCATTCCTATTTGAAATACTTTATCAATAATACTTTCTTCTTCTGATTTCTTTTGTGTTTTGCTTTTACTGACTTCCTTCTGTATCTTTTCTACTTTTACCCAACTAAGTGAATCAGACAGAGATGTAGTTAAACTTAGAGGGTTTTTAATAGTAGTGTCTTATAATTTTTGTAAAATATCAAGAAGGAGAGTAGTATGATGTTGTTGATTAACCACTTGCCTGGTGAGACTATCTATGCTAGCAGATGTTTCAAATCTAGATTTTTGAACCTTGTCTTCTACAGATGAAATCTCAGACTTTACATCATCTTGGCTTTGAGCAATATTATTTATAGTCTGGATAATATCATCAAGCTTTTGATTAGCTTCAGATTGTTGTTGTCTAATGCTACTAGCTTCTTGATCTATTTTTTTGAACAATATGATTTGCATCAGTAGTATGTTTTGTTTCAAGAGCCCTTAAAGCTTGAGTAATGTCTCCTTTTTGATATAACTCTATGCTTTTTAACATAGAAGAGACTTGATCTAAATTGGCTTGAATACTAGAGATTTTAGTGTTTAAACACTTGGTTACCACATTATTCTAGTTTAGAAGCTTGGCTTCTGTAGACTATTCAAGACTTTTGTCAGCTGTCTTGACATAGTACATTTGTGTTCTCACTTTTCCATCTGGAGTGTATTTATTGGAATTTGTAGTTTTAGGGAATCCTTTTTCAGTATAGGATTCATCACCTAAGGGGGTTTTCCATGTATGTCCATCATTTGAATGAGATGTTCCTTCCATGTGGACCTTTTTTTGAGACAATAGCTGTTTGTTTCTTTCAAAAAGCTTTTGAATCTCTTTGTCTCTCTGGGTCATATGGATCACTGAGTGACTTGGGTTACTAAGGATGTTCTTATAGTCAAGGCAATAGTAAGAGTCAACTTGTGGATCATGAACCTTTTGGTTATGGGGACATGGAGTAGGAAGGGTAAGAGATGATGAGGAAGAAATAGGGTTATCAAATCTAAGTATGGATTTATCAGGCAAGTCTTTAACAGAGGTAGCCATAAATAATGATCTATGCAGCTATTGGTAAATGTGAATAATCTAGCCTGGACTACACACTTTGCAAAAAATGATCAAAGAAACTCCTGTCATAGAATTATTCTATACACTATAGGAGATAGACCTGAACTAACTAGGAAAAACAACCTTTTAAAAAGATTGCCATATCGACAAAGAACTAAGTCTCATTTCCAATGGTCGACCTTTTGGCCTTCTTTCAACCCAGGTAGTGAAAATTTTTGGGAGTCAAGAGAAATTCTTGATTATCTATATGAGTTTCTTGATTATATCATGCCTACTCTTCCTTCTCATAGTCCTGATGTAAGAATTCATCCAACCCAAGTCAAGAATATTTTTATTGCTCTTAGGATTCCTTTTGATGTAGAATTTAAATTATACTTTGTCCAAAATCATCAGCAGAACATCCATGCATTGATATGACCAGCTACTTCTGTTGCTTCACTATGGCATAGAATGATCTTCATGCATCAAGCTCTTTTTTTGCCAACACCATGAGGACAACTATTCAAGATTCCTTCATCACTATATCTAGATCATACAAAAGAAGATGATATTGATGAGGGTCCCAACTCTCTATATTCTCCAGCTGGAGATTATGAGTTTGTCGATGATGACTAATCATGGGGTCTGTCCATGATCATGACTATGGGTATGTTATCCCTCTTTTAAATAAAGTGGACCTTACCACTATCTAAAGGTGGTATCTTGTCAGCCATGTCTATAAGCTTTTAGTCTAGTCTTGCTTTTAGTCAGTGCGTGGTGGGCCCATACCCACTTGGTAATTGCATCTTCTTTCTTAGCCATCGATTGCACCACTTTGTGATATTTGTTGATCTTCCCTTAGTTTGTTTATAAATATGGGAGTCACATGAGATATCAGCATTTGAAATTGGCTTAAGTCTTGTGTGTGTCTTGTGTAAAAGAAGTCTTGTAAGTTTAAGTTCTGCATTCAGTAATACAAAATCATATTTGAGTAAGCGATCCTCGAAATGGTATTAGATATATGAGTATAATACTCAAATCAAACATGAAAGTTTGATTTGAGTAAGCAGATAAAATCATGTTTGTTGATGATGACTAATCATGGGGTCTGTCCATGATCATGACTATGGGCACATTATCCCTCTTTTAAATAAAGTGGACCTTACCACTATCTAAAGGCGATATCTTTTCGACCGTGTCGATAAGCTTTTAGTCTAGTCTTACTTTTAGTTAGTGCGTGGTGGGCCCATACCCACTTGGAAATCACATCTTCTTTATGGTATCATCTCTTACTCTTCTTACTCCATGTCCCCATAACCAAAAGGTTCATGATCCACAAGTTGACTCTTATTATTGCCTTGACTATAAGAACATCCTTAGTAATTCAAGTCACTCAGTGTTCCATATGACCCAGAGAGACAAAGAGATTCAAAATCTTTTTGAAAGAAACAAATAGCTATTATCTCAAAAAAAGGTCCACATGGAAGGAACATCTCTTTCAAATGATGGCATCAAAAACTGGTCTGCATGATGGTCCTGTGTATACAACCACCTATCCCAATTATCCTATTGTGATTCACCAAGAAGTAAATTTTAATAAAACTTTTGAGTTGTTTCTCCAAACTTTTGGCTTTCATATGTTGCAAGGATCTTGTCCTCTTACTATTCAGTACAAGATCATGTATCGTTTGACTAATACCCTATATCCTGCTGTCAAACATTCACTCATGCAAGGCAAAAGCATGGTAAGTAGAGCAACTCCCAATAGCCAGATTCTTCATGCTAAAGAAATTTTTTGGTTTGATCTAAAGTTCCCCTGAAAATGGATAGTGGATACTGATTTCATCCAATAACTGCGTAATCATTATCTATGGCTACCTCTATTAAAGACCTGCTCGATAAATCCATACTTAGATTTGATAACCCTATTTCTTCCTCATCATCTCTTACCCTTCCTACTCCATGTTCCCATAACCAAAAGGTTCATGATCCATAAGTTGACTCTTACTATTGCCTTGACTGTAAGAACATCCTTAGTAAGCGAAGTCACTCAGTGATCCATATGACCCAGAGAGACAAAGAGATTCATAAGCTTTTTGAAAGAAACAAACAACTATTGTCTCGAAAAAAGGTCCACATGGAAGGAACATCTCATTCAGATGATGGCCATACATGGAAAACCCCCTTAGGTGATGAATCCTATACTGAAAAGGGATTCCCTAAAACTACAGATTTCAATCAATACTCTCTAGATGGGAAAATGAGAGCACAAATGTACTATGTCATGACAACTGACAAAAGTCTTGAATAGTCCATAGAAGCCAAGCTTCTAAACTAGATTAATGTGGCAACCAAGTGTTTAAACACTAAAATCTCTAGTATTAAAGCTATTTTAGATCAAGTCTCTTCTATGTTAAAAAGCATAGAGTTATATCAAAAAGGAGACGTTACTAAAGCTTTAAGGGCTCTTGAAACAAAACATACTACTGATGCAAATCATATTGTTCAAAAAATAGATCAAGAAGCTAGTAGCATCAGACAATAGCAATCTAAAGCTAATCAAAATCTTGATGATATAATCTAGACTACAAATAATATTTCTCAAATCCAAGATGATGTAAAGTTTGAGATTTCATCTATAGAAGACAAGGTTCAAGAATCTAGATTTGAAACATCTGCTAGCATAGATAGTCTCACTAGGGAAGTGGTTAATCAACAACATCATACTACTCTCCTTCCTGATATTTTATAAAAATTATCAGACACTACTATTCAAAACCCTCTAAGTTTAACTACAGCATCTCCATCTGATTCACTTAGTTGGGTAAAAGTAGCAAAGATACAGAATGAAGCCAGTAAAAGCAAAACACAGAAGAAATTAGAAGAAGAAGGTATTGCTGATAAAGTATTTCAAATAGGAATGGCTAAAATAGAGGAAGCAAAAAAGTTTAGTCTTTTTGAAGAAGGAGAATCCTCTAATACTAGGCCCCCATTAGAAGCCCAGATCAAAACATTGAATTTCTAGCCTTTCTTCTGGAAATTTAACTATGAATCTCCGGCTAAAAGAAAGGAGATGATTCATGCTATGCTTTCATGGGCAAATGTATAGATATTTGACCTTAAGAAAGACCCTATAAGTGTTTCTCAATAGATATCTAATGGTTTCATAGGTATCATTAAATATTGGTGAGATGGTTGTGGTCAACAGTTTCAAGATGAACTTCTCCACCATGATCAACATATTCTTACTTTGTGTGAAGCCCTATATTCTGAGTTTGTTGGAATAATAGATAATGAAAATGAAGCTAACAAAGCTAAGTTTTTAAGAGCTCAGCTTTGTGATATGACCAGATTAGATGAATATATGTGCTATATGGAAAACTTGTTATATGATGTTGGAGAAATGTTTAATCTAGCATTCAAAATTAGATATATAGAATCCTTTCCACAATACTTTGTTGATAAGTATAAGTCTCCTATGGGTCATGAAATATCAACTATGTCTTTTGGTCACATTAATCAGAATATTAGAGCTATTAATGATAAGTTGTGTGCTGAGAGAAAAGCTTATAAAGAAACTATGGTATTTCATAAGCAGATAGGAGTTAAGTTTTGCAAACCCTTATATGATCAGTTTGGTTGTATAGATGTTCATTATTATAAAAAATACCAAGATAAAAGAAGAAAAAAGAAGAAATCTCATCTTTGCAAATGCTCTCCCAAGCCTCAAAAATTTGAAGCAAAGCCAAGAAAGTTTAAAGGAAGATCCTTTAAATAGAAAAAGATATTTAGAAAAAGAAAAAATGGGTTTCTAAAAACTCCCATTAAATGTTTTCTTTGTCAAGGTAATCACTATGCCAGTAAGTGTCCTCAGAATAAGGATCACACTAAAAAGATAAATTTTCTTCAAATTCATGGCATAGATGAAGAAGAATATATTCTAGTTTCTGATATTGAGCCTCAGTATGAATCTGATATTCCTTGGAAGAAGAAGATTCAGATTCAGAGAAAAATTAGATAAATATGAATAATGAAGATATTAGTTTAGATTCTGAATCCTCTAATTATGAATAAAAAAATGGTTTTCAAATTAATATGCTAAGAACTCAGTTTGTTGAAAGTTTTACATTGGTATAGAAATTATAGTATCTAAAAGATAAGTATCTTAGCACTCCTGCTTATTTAATATCTGAGAAGAAATGTCTTCAGCAACAGATCATTAAAACAAAAAATAGATAAGCTTTATATCTATCTCAGCAAAAACAACATAAAGATGCACTTGTAAATCAATTCTCAGTCAAGATCTCAGAACCTGCAGCAGCAAGTTCATCAAAAGCACCTAATGTACAAGCTGCATACCAGCCTGATACTCATGAAAGAAGACAATGGCAGACAAATCACATTGCTCTTCTACAAAGTTTTCTAGCCAAATCCCAGGAAGAACTTCAATAGTTGATGATAGAAGAAGTTGAGGATGATGAGCGTGAATAACTTTTTGAAACTAAGTTAGCTCAGCTGGCAGATAGTTATCCTATAGGTATGTCCACCGATAATATGGATAACAGTATTCATCAAGTTTCAGTTCATCTAACTAAGAATCCAGTATGTGAACTCAATATTAAATGGCAAGGTTTTAAATCCTATAATCTTGATGTCTTACTTGATACTGGTGTTGAAGTATCCCTGGCTAGATATCACTCCATTCTCTCTGATAAATGGGAACCAGAGTTCCACATGCTTACATTTAATACAAAGATAGTTATCTCTGAATTATTTGCTAAAATTCCTATTATTCTAGGAGATACTATGTATGAATTCAAAGTTGTCCAACATGACATGCCACTGTTTGACATGATGCTCAAATCAGATAATCTCTCTAATTTCTATCCGATTACTATCCAGCCTCATGAGATTATCTTGGCTCAAAAATATTCTTTGTATAAGAAAAGTAAATATGAATGTAGGATTCCTCTAAGAAGTAAAGCTAAACCTACCAGTGTTTAATGGCTGCATCAGAAAATTAATCTGTGTCAAGTCGAAATAGAACCTGTGCTTGCAAAGATTTTGCAAGACTGTTGCTCAGAAAATCTTCTGGCCTTTCAACACAGAAAAGTTCATACTTGCCATATTAAATTGAAAATGGTTACTAACAAGGATGGAATACAGGTTGAACCATAGTTCAAATCTCATCACTCAAGAATGTCTCCATCTCTCAGAGAAGAATGTTTCTAGGAAATCCAACAATTGAAGGAGCAAGGATTAATTAGAGATATTCATAGCCCATGGGCATGTGAAGCATTTTATGTGAACAAATGAAGTGAATAGGTAAGAGGCAAAAAATGACTAGTCATTAATTATATTCCTCTTAACAAACATGTTATTCCTGTTCAACACCCCATTCCTTCAAAAGATGAAATTCTATAGAGAATTATTGGAAGTAAGATCTACAACAAGTTTGATCTTAAATCTGGATTTTGGCAAATACAAGTTGCAGAGTCTGATCGATACAAAATAGCTTTTATTACTCCTTTTGGTCAGTATGAATGGAATGTACTTCCATTTGGTCTCAAGACTGCACCCAGTATTTTCCAAGAAATGATGAATCAGATATTTGGTAGGTATGACAAATTCATAATTGTATATATAGATGATAGATTGGTTTTCAGTATAACCTCGAAAGAACATATAAAACACTTAGAGCAGTTCTATAAAGTTGTTTATGATAATGGTTTGGTTCTTTCAGCAAAGAAGATGGTCACCTTTAAAATAGAAATTGAATTTCTTGGTGTGACTATAAAATGAGAAGTCTGTATCCAGGAACATGTTCTTCAGAATATTCAAAATTTTCTTGATATAATTCTTGATAAAAAAATGTTGCAAAGATTTTTAGGATGTGTAAACTATATTGCTAGTTTTTACTACAATGTTGCTCAAGATAGAGTTTTGTTAAATAAAAGATGATCCAAAAATCCTCCTACATGGAATGATGAAATGACTCAAGCAGTCAAGAGGATTAAAGAAAAAAGTGCTCATCTCCCTCCTCTTCAGCTTCCAGGAACTGGTATAAAAATGGCTTTAGAGTTATATTGGGGAGCTGTGTTAAAAGAAAGATTATCTAATGGAACTGAGAAGCCTAGTAGATTCACCTCTAGAAATTTTAAAAATGCTCAAATAAATTACCATTCTACTCACAAGGAGATTATAGTAGTAATCAAGGCTATTCAAGCTTTCATGTTTTTTATCAGGTCTAAAAAATTTATTGTAAGATCTAATTTTAAAAAAATTGAGTATTATAAATTCTAAAGATAATCTAAGGAAAGGATCGATCATTCAACTCATCTGATGGGCTACATATTTAGCTGACTTTGACTTTTTTGTAGAGCATATTGAGGGAAGAAAGAATTGTCTTGCAGATTTCATGACTAGAGAATATCATACATCCCTTGAACAATCTGTCATGATAGTCACCACAAAAATTAGGGATGAATTTCATGAACATTTGTGGCGATCTATGCCTTCTATTACTACTCAGCTTTAGAATGAAATAACATTCTTAAAGACATAGTCATATGAAGCTGCTGATACTTTAAATGAGAATAATCTGGCCTGGACTACACACTTTGCAAAAATTGATCAAAGAAACTCCTGTCATATAATTATTTTTTACACTGTAGGAGATAGACCTAAACTAACTGGGAAAAAGAATATTTTAAAAATATTTCCATATCGACAAGGAACTAAGTTTCATTTCCAATGGTTTACCTTTTGGCCTTCTTTCAACCCAAGTAGTGAAAATTTTTGGGAGTCAGGAGAAATTCCTGATTATCTGTTTGAGTTTCTTGATTATATCATGCTTGAGTTTCTTGATTATATCATGCGTACTCTTCCTTCTCATAGTCCTGATGTAAGAATTCATCCAACCCAAGTCAAGAATATTTTTATTGCTCTTAAGATTCCTTTTGATGTAGAATTTGAATTATACTTAGTACAAAATCATCAGCAGAACATCCATGCATTGATACACCCAGTTATTCCTGTTGCTTCACTATGGCATAAAATGATCATCACGCAGCAAGCTCTTTTTATGCCAACACCACAAGGACAACTATTTAGGATTCCTTCATCATTATATCTAGATCATACAAAAGAAGATGATATGTATGAGGGTCCCAACTCTCTATATTCTCTAGCTAGAGATTATGAGTTTGCCAATGATGACTAATCATGAGGTCTATCCATGATCGTGACTATGGGCATGTTATCCCTCTTTTAAATAAAGTGGACCTTACCACTATCTAAAGGTGGTATCTTGTTGGCCATGTTGATAAGCTTTTAGTCTAGTCTTGCTTTTAGTCGGTGTGTGGTGGGCCCATACCCACTTGGTAATCGCATCTTCTTTCTTAGCCATCGATTGCACCACTTTGTGATATCCATTGATCTTCCCTTAGTTTGTTTATAAATATGGGAGTCACATGAGATATTGGCATTCGAAGTTGGCTTAAGTCTTGTGTGTGTGTCTTGTGTAAAAGAAGTCTTGTAATTTTAAGTTTTGCATTTAGTAATACAAAATAATATTTGAGTATTATTTGAGTAAGCATACCATTTCGAGGATTGCTTACTCAAATAATAATCAATACTCAAATATTATTTTATATTACTGAATGTAGAACTTAAACTTACAAGACTTCTTTTACACAAGACACACACAAGACTTAAGCCAACTTTGAATGCTGATATCTCATGTGACTCCCATATTTATAAACAAATTAAGGGAAGATCAATAGATATCACAAAGTGGTGCAATCGATGGCTAAGAAAGAAGATGAGATTACAAAGTGGGTATGGGCCCACCACGCACTGACTAAAATCAAGACTAGACTAAAAGCTTATCGACACGACTGATAAGATACTGCCTTTAGATAGTGGTAAGGTCTACTTTATTTAAAATAGGGATAACGTGCCCATAGTCACGATCATAGACAGACCCCATGATTAGTCATCATCAACAAACTCATAATCTCCAGTTGGAGAATATGGAGAGTTGGGACCCTCATCCATATCATCTTCTTCTGTATGATCTAGATATAATGATGAAGGAATCCTAAATAGTTATCCTCGTGGTGTTGGTAGAAAAAGAGCTTGATGCATGATGATCATTCTACGCCATAGTGAAGCAACAGGAATAGCTGGTCATATCGATGCATGGATGTTCTATTGATGATTTTGGACTAAGTATAATTCTACATCAAAAGGAATCCTAAGAGCAATAAAAATATTCCTGACTTGGGTTGGATGAATTCTTACATCAGGACTATGAGAAGGAAGAGTAGGCATGATATAATCAAGAAACTCATACAGATAATCAGGAATTTCTCCTGACTCCCAAAAATGTTCACTACCTGGGTTGAAAGAAGGCCAAAAGGTCGACCATTGGAGATGAAACTTAGTTCCTTGTCAATATGGCAATATTTTTAAAAGATTTTTTTTCCCAGTTAGTTCAGGTCTATCTCCTGTAGTGTATAGAATAATTGTATGACAGGAGTTTCTTTGATCAATTTTTGCAAAGTGTGTAGTCTAGGCTAGATTATTCACATTTAAAGTATCAGCAGCTTCATATGACTATCTTTAAGAATGTTATTTCATTTTGAATTTGAGTAGTAAAAAAAGGCCTAGATCACCACAAATGTTCATGAAATTCATCCCTAATTTTTGTGGTGACTATCATGACAGATTGTTCAGGGGATGTATGATATTCTCTAGTCATGAAATCTGCAAGACAATTCTTTCTTCCCTCAATATGCTCTACAAAAAAGTAAAAGTCAGCAAAATATGTAGCCCATTAGATGAGTTGACTGAATGATCCTTTCTTCAAATTATCAACTTGTATTTGTCAAAATCTAGATTTAAGATCAAACTTGTTGTAGATCTTACTTCCAGTAATTCTCTGTAGAATTTCATCTTTTGAAGGAATGAGGTGTTGAATAGGAACAACATGTTTGTTAAGAGGAATATAATTAATGACTAGTCATTTTTTGCCTCTTACTTGTTCACTTCATTTGTTCACATAAAATGCTTCACATGCCCATGGGCTATGAGAATCTCTGATTAATCCTTGCTCCTTCAATTGCTAGATTTCTTGGAAATAGTCTTCTCTGAGAGATGGAGACATACCTGAGTGATGAGATTTGAACTGTGGTTCAACCTATATTCCATCCTTGTTAGTAACCATTTTCAATTTAATATGGCAAGTATGAACTTTTCTGTGTTGAAAGGCCAAAGGATTTTCTGAGCAACAGTCTTGCAAAATCTTTGCAAGCATAGGTTCTATTTTGGCTTGACATAGATTAATTTTTTGATGCAGCCATTGAACACTAGCAGGTTTAGCTTTACTTCTCAGAGGAATCCTACATTCATATTTACTTTTCTTATACAAAGAATATTTTTGAGCCAAGATAATCTCATGAGGCTGGATAGTAATCAGATAGAAAATAGAGAGATTATCTGATTTGAGCATCATGTCAAATAGTGGCATGTCATGTTGGAAAACTTTGAATTCATACATAGTATCTCCTAGAATAATAGGAATTTTAGCAGATAATTTAGAGATAACTGTCTTTGTATTAAATGTAAGCATGTGGAAATCTGGTTCCCATTTATCAGAGAGAATGGAGTGATATCTAGCCAGGGATACTTCAACACCAGTATCAAGTAAGACATCAAGATTATAGGCTTTAAAACCTTGCCATTTAATACTGAGTTCACATACTAGATTAGTAGTCAGATGAACTAAAACTTGATGAATACTGTTATCCATATTATCAGTGGACATACATATAGGATAACTATCTGCCAGCTGAGCTAACTCAGCTTCAAAAAGATGTTCACGCTCATCATCCTCAGGTTCTTCTTTCATCAACTGTTGAAGTTCTTCCTGGGCTTTGGCTAGAAAACTTTGTAGAAGAGCAATGCAATTTATCCACCATTGTCTTCTTTCATGAGTAGCAGGCTGGTATGCAGCTTGTACATTAAGTGCTTTTGATGAACTTGCTACTGCAGGTTCTGAGATCTTGAGTGAGAATTGCTTTACAAGTGCATATTTCTATTTTTTTTGCTAAGACAGATATAAAGCATATCTATTTTCTATTTCAATGATATGTTGTTGAAGACATTTCTTCTCGGATATTAAATAAGTAGGAGTGTTAAGATACTTATCTTTTAGATACTGTAATTGCTGTACCAATGTAAAACTGTTAGCAAACTAAGTTCTTAGCATATTAATTTGAAAACCAATTTCTGAATCATGATCAGAGGATTTAGAATCTAAATTAATATCTTCATTATTCATATTTATCTGATTTTTCTCTGAATCTGAATCTTCTTCTTCCCAAGAAATATCAGATTCATACTGAGGCTCAATATCAGAAACTAGAATATATTCTTCTTCATCTATGCCGTGAATTTGAAGAAAATTTATCTTTTTAGAGTGATCCTTTTTTTGAGGACACTTACTGGCATAGTGATTACCTTGACAAAGAAAAAATTTAATGGGAGTTTTTAGAAACCCATTTTTTCTTTTTCTAAATATCTTTTTTTGTTTAAAGGATCTTCCTTTAAACTTTCTTGGCTTTGCTTCAAATTTTTGAGGCTTGGGAGAGCATTTGCAAAGATGAGATTTCTTCTTTTTTCTTCTTTTCTCCTGGTATTTTTTATATTGATGAACATCTATACAACCAAACTGATCATATAAGGGTTTGCAAAACTTAACTCCTATCTGCTTATGAAATACCATAGTTTCTTTATAAGCTTTTCTCTCGGCACATAACTTATCATTAATAGCTCTAATATTCTAATTAATGCAGCCAAAAGACATAGTTGATATTTCCTGACCCATAGGAGACTTATACTTATCAGCAAAGTATTGTGGAAAGGATTCTATATATATAATTTTGAATGCTGGATTAAACATTTCTCCAGCAGCATATAACAAGTTTTCCATATAGCACATATATTCATCTAATCTTGTCATATCACAAAGCTGAGCTCTTAAAAACTTAGCTTTGTTAGCTTCCTTTTCATTAACTATTATTCCAACAAACTCAGAATATAGGGCTTCACACAAAGCAGGAATAGGTTGATCATGGCAGAGAAGTTCATCTTGAAATTGTTGACCACAACCATCCCACCAATTTTTAATGATACCTATGAAACCATAAGATATCTATTGAGAAACACTTATAGGGTCTTTCTTAAGGCCAAATATCTGTATATTTTCCCATGAAAGCATAGCATGAATCATCTCCTTTCTTTTAGCAGGAGATTCACAGTTAAATTCCAGAAGAAAGGCTGGAAATTCAATGTTTTGATCTAGGCTTCTAATGGGGGCCTAGTATTAAAGGATTCTCCTTCTTCAAAAAGACTAAACTTTTTTGCTTCCTCTATTTTAGCCATTCCTATTTGAAATACTTTATCAGCAATACTTTCTTCTTCTGATTTCTTCTGTGTTTTGCTTTTATTGAATTCCTTCTGTTTCTTTGCTACTTTTACCCAACTAAGTGAATTAGATGGAGATGCTGTAGTTAAACTTAGAGGATTTTGAATAGTAGTGTCTGATAATTTTTGTAAAATATTAGGAAGGAGTGCAGTATGATGTTGTTGATTAACCACTTCCCTGGTGAGACTATCTATGCTAGCAGATGTTTTAGATCTAGATTCTTGAACCTTGTCTTCTATAGATGAAATCTCAGACTTTACATCATCTTGGCTTTGAGCAATATTATTTGTAGTCTAGATAATATCATCAATCTTTTGATTAGCTTCAAATTGTTGTTCTCTGATGCTACTAGCTTCTTGATCTATTTTTTGAACAATATGATTTGCATCAATAGTATGTTTTGTTTCAAGAGCCCTTAAAGCTTGAGTAATGTCTCCTTTTTGATATAACTCTATGCTTTTTAACATATAAGAGACTTGATCTAAACTAGCTTGAATACTAGAGATTTTAGTGTTTAAACACTTGGTTGCCACATTATTCTAGTTTAGAAGCTTGGCTTCTGTAGACTGTTCAAGACTTTTGTCAGCTGTCTTGACATAGTACATTTGTGCTCTCATTTTTCCATCTAGAGAGTATTGATTGAAATCTATAGTTTTAGGGAATCCTTTTTTAGTATAGGATTCATCACCTAAGGGGGTTTTCCATGTATGGCCATCATCTGAATGAGATGTTCCTTCCATGTTGACCTTTTTTCGAGACAATAGCTATTTGTTTCTTTCAAAAAGCTTTTGAATCTCTTTATCTCTCTGGGTCATATGGATCATTGAGTGACTTGGCTTACTAAGGATGTTCTTACAGTCAAGGCAATAGTAAGAGTCAACTTGTGAATCATGAACCTTTTAGTTATGGGGACTTGGTGTAGGAAGGGTAAGAGATGATGAGGAAGAAACAAGGTTATCAAATCTAAGTATGGATTTATTAGGCAAGTCTTTAATAGAGGTAGCCATAGATAATGATCTACGTGGCTGTTGGATGAAATCAGTATCCACTATCCATGTGCGGGGGAACTTTAGATCAGACCAAGAAATTGCTTCATTAGGAAGAATCTAGCTATTGGGAGTTGCTCTGCTTACCACGCTTTTACCTTGCATGGGTGAATGTTTGATAGTAGGATACAGGGTATTATTCAAACGATACATGATCTTGTACTGAATAGCAAGAGGACAAGATCTTTACAACATATGAAGGCCAAAAATTTGGAGAAATAACTTAAAAATTTTATTAAAATTTGCTTCTTGGTGAATTGCAATAGGATAATTGGGATAGGTTGTTATATACATAGGATCATCATGCAGACCAGTTTGAATGGCTAATTGTAAACAAGTAGAGAAAGACATATGTTAGTTATCTAATAGATAGGCTAGAAGACTAACATTCAAACCATGGTGAAACAAAAGATGAATACCTATATAAATAGCTCCTATATGAAGGATTTTTTTTTTTAGCACACAATTGGAGAATAGTCTTATCATCAAATATTTGTCTTGATCATGAGACTTAACTTGTAACACATTCTCAAAAATCTTAATGTTTGTTTTAGCAATAAGATGAAAAGGGGATAATTTATCATAAACATCAGTTGGCTTTAGGCTGGGTAGAGTCCATCGAGGACTAGGATTAGATTCTTCTATTTCTACTGTAGC